>CM049384.1:572262-759703 GCA_026937815.1 Etheostoma perlongum
CAAATAGTACGCTAGGAGGACACTCTCATACACATTAAATATTATAAGAACAGCTGATTTCTGGGAAACCATTCCAGCAGCCGGGTGGCTCTTGTGCTTACTGTGAAAATGGAATCAAACCGGCGCCACTCTGTTTATTATCAAGAATTTATTTATTTTCAAACAAATAACAAATGTGTTTTTTTTTAATATTTTTTAATTTAATAATCTTAGCCAGTGGAAGCATGTTAAGTAAAATTTACATCTAGATGGGAATGCACAATAAATCAAATTTTAATCACAGTCAAAATTTTTGCTTCCCACGATCAAATCTGCGTGATCAAGTGATTTTTTTTTTTTATGCGTCATTCCGTTTTTTTGCAAAGCCCATCTACCGCTCCGTAAACCACCGTCTGATCATGTGTCAGAGTTGAGTTCACAATGAGTCAGCCATCACTCTGAGAGTAGCATAGGCTTCAGTCCATCGCACTCATCTTCTCTTCCCATCTCGTTTAATCAGTTATTGTTGAAAACAAGTTAAGGAGCTTTCTCAGAGATACATTTTTTTATAGTTATATCCAAGGCTACATGTTTTGCAGCTGTATGTATGTTGTATGTAACATACAACTCCAACATGAGGAATGTAGCACAATATGGATGTGAAAGCAGTTATAAATAGCCTATGTGACAATAAAATTTATTTTGGTTAAAATCAACAAATAATCATCATAATTAATCGTGATCTCAATATTGATCAAAATAATCGTGATTATCATTTTGGCCATAATTGTGCAGCCCTAGTTCTAGAGCACATTTAAATACTCCTTAAGCTAATCAAAGTGCTGTACAAAGAAGCACAGAGGAGCTGTATAAAACATTAAAATGTAAAAGTGAAAAAAACATGAAGCAGTAATTTAGAAATACAGAATCATAGACATAACAGAGTGAGGGAATAGTCCATCCATCTTCATCCGCTTATCCGGAGTCGGGTCGCGGGGGCAGCAGCTCCAGTAAGGGACCCCAAACTTCCCTTTCCCGAGCCACATCACCAGCTCCGACTGGGGGATCCCGAGGCGTTCCCAGGCCAGGTTGGAGATATAATCTCTCCACCTAGTCCTGGGTCTTCCCCGAGGCCTCCTCCCAGCTGGACGTGCCTGGAACACTTCCCTAGGGAGGCACCCAGGAGGCATCCTTACCAACTGGCTCTTTTCGACGCAAAGGAGCAGCGGCTCTACTCCGAGCTCCTCTCGGATGACTGAGCTTCTCACCCTATCTCTAAGGGAGACGCCAGCCACCCTCCTGAGGAAACCCATTTTGCTTGTACCCTGGATCTGGTTCTTTGGGTCCTGACCCAGCCTTCATGACCATCGGTGAGGGTAGGAACGAAAATTGCCCGGTAGATCGAAAGCTTTGCCTTCTGGCTCAGCTCTCTTTTCGTCACAACGGTGCGATAAACGGAATGTAATACCGCACCGGCTGCTCCGATTCTCCGACCAATCTCCCGCTCCATGGTCCCCTCACTTGCGAACAAGATCCCAAGGTACTTAAACTCCTTCACTTGGGGTAAGGACTCACTCCCCACCTGAAGAAAGCCCTCCATCGGTTTCCTGCTGAGAACCATGGCCTCAGATTTAGAGGTGCTGATCCTCATCCCAGCCGCTTTACACTCGGCGGCGAACCGATCCAGTGAGTGCTGAAGGTCACAGACCGTTGATGCCATCAGGACCACATCATCTGCAAAAAGCAGCGATGAGATCCCGAGCCCACCGAACTGTAACCCCTCCCCGCCCCGACTACGCCTCGATATCCTGTCCATAAATATTACAAACAGGATTGGTGACAAAGCGCAGCCCTGGCGGAGGCCAACCCTCACCTGGAACGAGTCCGACTTACTGCCGAGAACCCAGACACAGCTCTTGCTTTGGTCATACAGAGATTGGATGGCCCTGAGAAGGGACCCCCTCACCCCATACTCCCGCAGGACCTCCCACAATTTCTCCCGGGGGACCCGGTCATACGCCTTCTCCAGATCCACAAAACACATCTAGACTGGTTGGCCATACTCCCAGGCCCCCTCCAAGATCCTTGCGAAATGAAGATCTGGTCCGTTGTCCCACGGCCAGGACGGAATCCGCATTGTTCCTCTTCAATCCGAGGTTCGACTATCGGCCGAACCCTCCTTTCCAGCACCTTGGAGTAGACTTTACCAGGGAGGCTGAGAGAAGTGGGATACCCCTGTAATTGGCACACACCCTCTGGTCCCCCTTTTTGAAGAAGGGAACCACCACCCCGGTCTGCCACTCCTTAGGCACCGTCCCAGACTTCCACGCAATGTTGAAGAGGCGTGTCAACCAAGACATCCCCTCCACACCCAGAGCTTTCAGCATTTCTGGACAGATCTCATCAATCCCTGGGGCTTTGCCGCTGTGGAGTTGTTTTACTACCTCAGCGACTTCAACCAGGGAAATTGACGACAATCCCCCATCATCCTCCAGCTCTGCCTCTACCACAGAGGGCGTGTCAGCCGGATTTAGGAGTTCCTCAAAGTGCTCCTTCCACCTCTCTATTACCTCCCCAGTTGAGGTCAACAACGTCCCATCCTTACTGTATACAGCTTGGATGATTCCTCGCTTCCCCCTCCTGAGGTGGCGAACGGTTTTCCAGAAGCACCTTGGTGCCGACCGAAAGTCCTTCTCCATGTCTTCTCCGAACTTCTCCCACACCCGCTGCTTTGCTTCTGTCACGGCAGAGGCTGCAGCCCTTCTGGCCCGTCGGTACCCTGCAACTGCCTCCGTAGTCCTCCGAGACAACATATCCCGGAAAGACTCCTTCTTCAGTCAGACGGCTTCCCTGACCACCGGTGTCCACCAGGGTGTTCGCGGGTTGAGGCACCTAAAACCCTAAGACCACAGCTCGCCGCCGCAGCTATAGCAATGGAAACTTTGAACATTGTCCACTCAGGTTCAATGCCCCCAGCCTCCACAGGGATGCACGAAAAGCTCCGCCGGAGGTGTGAGTTGAAAGTCCGTTGGACAGGGGCTTCCTCCAGACGTTCCCAATTTACCCGCACTACTCGTTTGGGCTTACCAGGTCTGTCCAGAGTCTTCCCCCATCCCCTGACCCAACTCACCACCAGATGGTGATCAGTTGACAGCTCTGCCCCTCTCTTCACCCGAGTGTCCAAAAACATACGGCCTCAGATCAGATGAAACGATTATAAAATCGATCATTGACCTTTTGGCCTAGGGTGCTCTGGTACCACGTACACTTATGAGCATCCCTATGTTCGAACATGGTGTTTGTTATGGACAATCCATGACTAGCACAGAAGTCCAACAACAAACAACCACTCTGGTATAGATCAGGGAGGCCGTTCCTCCCAATCACGCCTCTCCAAGCATCTTCATCATTGCCCATGTGTGCATTGAAGTCCCCCAGCAGAACTATGGAGTCCCCCTACTGGAGCCCCATACAGGACTCCATTCAAGGTCTCCAAGAAGGCCGAATACTCCGAACTCCTGTTTGGTGCATATGCACAAACAACAGTCAGTTTTCCCCCCCATCACCCGCAGGCGTAGGGAGGCGACCCTCTCGTCCACCGGGGTAAACTCCAACGCAGCGGCGCTCAGCCGGGGACTTGTGAGTATCCCCACACCCGCCGGCGCCTCACACCATGGGCAACTCCGAGTAGGACAGAGTCCAACCCCTATCCAGGAGTACGGTTCCAGAACCGAGACTGTGCGTAGAGGTGAGCCCCACCAGATCTAACTGGTAGCGCTCCACCTCCCTGCACAAGTTCCGGCTCCTTCCCCCACAGAGAGGTGACCTTCCACGTCCCCAGAGCCAGCCTCTGCCCCCGGGTCTGGTCCGTCGAAGCCCCTGACCTTCGCTGCCACCCTTATAGCAGTGCACCCGACCCCTTTGGATCCTCCCACGGGTGGTGGGCCCATGGGCTGGAGGGAGAAGTGCCACGTTGCTTTTTCGGGCTGTGCCCGACCGGGCTCCGTGGCAAACCCGGCCACCAGACGCTCGCTCACGAGCCCACCGCCTGGCTCCAGACGGGGGCCAGGCCCAGATAGTGTAGCTGTTAAACGGAGGATGCCCCAAAATGGCTCCTTGGGAAACTCCGCTTATGACATTTGTTTACTCAGATGCTACCTAAAGACACATGTTAGTTTCTATTCTTTAGGTAG
The DNA here is from genome assembly GCA_026937815.1 of Etheostoma perlongum. Lineage (NCBI taxonomy): Eukaryota > Metazoa > Chordata > Actinopteri > Perciformes > Percidae > Etheostoma > Etheostoma perlongum. The sequence goes on from CM049384.1 coordinate 576,435, forward strand.
GTTTCAAAGCAGCTGTAGACCAAACAATTAAATAACAATAACATAAGCCTCAGGTGTAATTGTCAGTTTTTACAGCTTAAGCACTTGGTGTCAAGTTCTTATTCAGAAACATGAAATACCAATGTTTTACCATGTGAAAAGAGACTCTGTACTGTTGAAACTACAATAAGGAGTTTGTGATGTCTCTCTGCTTCTGTGTTAAGGTATGTGTGTGTGTTCCCTGTTTCCTGCAGATGTGCAGCAGCTGTTGCTGGTTAAAGAAGAGGTTCCCCCTGAGCAGCAGGAGTGTAGCTCCAGTGTGGACCAGCAGGAGCCAGAGCCCCCCACACACATTAAAGAGGAACAGGAAGAACTGTTTATCAGTCAGGAGGGAGGGCAGCTTCAAGGGCTGGAGGAGGCTGATATCACCAAGTTCCCATTCACTCCTGTCCCTGTGAAGAGTGAAGATGATGAAGAGGAAGCTCAGTCCTCACAGCTTCATCAAAGACAAACTGAACACATGGAAACAGAAGCTGATGGAGAGGACTGTGAAGGACAAGAACCAGTCAGGACCTTACATCCACTTTTACAATTAGAGACTGAAGAACAGATTGGAAACTCTTCTGACTTTGAGACTGATGACAGTGCTGATTGGAAGGAGACCAGAGAACCTCAGTCAGCTTTAAACTCTCTGAAACATAATTCAAGATGTAAGAAAACATTCAGCTGCTCTGAGTGTGGGAGAAGATTTGACCGTAACTATAGCCTGATGCTACACATGAGAACTCATACAGGAGAAAGACCCTTCAGCTGCTCCAATTGTATTAAAAGATTTCGCTACAAGTCAGATCTGAAGCACCACATGCTACTTCACACAGGAGAAAAGCCTTTCAGCTGCCCAGTCTGTAATAAACTGTTTACACATATTGGAAGTTTACGCTCACACATAACAGTCCACACAGGAGTAAAACGATTTAGCTGTGGTATTTGTGACAAGACATTTCAGTGGCGTAATCAGGTCAAAAGGCATAAATGTCTTGGTCATAAGGCGTCACAGCTTCATCAGAGTCAAACGGAGGAGAACAGAGAGGCGGAGCCTCCAGCCAGCAGACAAACTCAACACATGGAAACAGAAGCTGATAGAGAGGACTATGGAGGACCAGAACCAGCCAGGAACTCACATCCACTTTTACAACCAGAGACTGAAGACTCTTTTCAACCTGAGGCTGATGACAGAGCTGATTGGAAGGAGACCAGAGAACCTCAGTCAGCTTTAAACTCTCTGAAACTTGATGCAAGATGTAGTGAGTATTACAGTTCTTGACGGTCTTGGGAAAGTCATGGAATAACTAAAATCCTTAAAAGTTTTTTTTTAACTCATGAAATTAGTAAAATCTTCAAGTTTTGAACAGGTTTGCAAAAACTGCGGAAATTACTAAAATCCTTAAATGTTTTGGTTAAGTTATTAACAGTTATTTTGCAGAATCTCTTCGGATTTTTGATGATACAAACTACCTCTCATTATCATTGGTTTGAGTTTAGTTTGGGTAGTTGTCAGTAATGTCTGTTCTTCATTCTGTTTCTTGCAGATGTTCAGCAGCTGTCGGTGGTTAAAGAAAGGATTTCCCCTGAGCAGCAGGAGTGTAGCTCCAGTATGGACCAGCTGGAGCCAGAGGCCCCCCCACACATTAAAGAGGAGCAGGAGGAACTGTGGAGCAGTCAGGAGGGAGAGCAGCTTCAAGGGCTGGAGGAGGCTGATATCACCAAGTTCCCATTCACTCCTGTCCCTGTGAAGAGTGAAGATGATGAAGAGGAAGCTCAGTCCTCACAGCTTCATCAGAGACAAACTCAACACATGGAAACAGAAGCTGATGGAGAGGACTGTGGAGGACCAGAACCAGTCAGGAACTCACATCCACTTTTACAACCAGAGACTGAAGACCAGATTGGAGAGACTTCTGAATCTAAAAATGATGTCAGTGTTGTTTGGAAGGAGACCAGAGAACCTCAGTCAGCTTCAAACTCTCTGAAACATGATTCAAGATGTAAGAAAACACTTAGCTGCTCTGAGTGTGGGAGAAGATTTGACCGTAACTATAATCTGATGCTACACATGAGAACTCATACAGGAGAAAGACCCTTCAGCTGCTCCAATTGTATTAAAAGATTTCGCTACAAGTCAGATCTGAAGCACCACATGCTAATTCACACAGGAGAAAAGCCTTTCAGCTGCCCAGTCTGTAATAAACTGTTTACACATATTGGAAGTTTACGCTCACACATGACAGTCCACACAAGGGTAAAACGATTTAGCTGTGGTATTTGTGACGAGACATTTCAGTGGCGTAATCAGGTCAAAAGGCATAAATGTCTTGGTCATAAGGCATCACAGCTTCATCAGAGTCAAACGGAGGAGAACAGAGAAGCGGAGCTTCCAGGCAGCAGAGAAACTCAACACATGGAAACAGAAGCTGATGGAGAGGACTGTGGAGGACCAGAACCAGCCAGGAACTCAGATCCACTTTTACAAACAAAGACTGAAGACCAGACTGGAGACTCTTCTGAACCTGAGAATGATGTCAGTGCTGTTTGGAAGGAGACCAGAGAACCTCAGTCAGCTTCAAACTCTCTGAAACATGATGCAAGATGTAAGAAAACATTCAGCTGCTCTGAGTGTGGTAGAAGATTTGACCGTAACTATAGTCTGATGCTACACATGAGGACTCATACAGGAGAAAGACCCTTCAGCTGCTCCAATTGTATTAAAAGATTTCGCTACAAGTCAGATCTGAAGCACCACATGCTACTTCACACAGGAGAAAAGCCTTTCAGCTGCCCAGTCTGTAATAAACTGTTTACACATATTGGAAGTTTACGCTCACACATGACCGTCCACACAGGGGTAAAACAATTTAGCTGTGGTATTTGTGGCAAGACATTTCAGTGGCGTAATCAGGTCAAAAGGCATAAATGTCTTGGTCATAAGGCATCACAGCTTCATCAGAGTCAAACGGAGGAGAACAGAGAGGCGGAGCTTCCAGCCAGCAGAGAAACTCAACACATGGAAACAGAAGCTGATGGAGAGGACTGTGGAGGACCAGAACCAGCCAGGAACTCAGATCCACTTTTACAACCAGAGACTGAAGACCAGATTGGAGACTCTTTTGAACCTGCTGATGACAGTGCTCATTGGAAGGAGACCAGAGAACATGATTCAAGATGTGGTAAGTATTACAATTCTTGACTGTCTTGGAAAAGTCATGAAATAACTAAAATCCATAAACGTTTTTTTTTTGTCACAAAATTAGTAAAATCTTGAAGTTTTCAACAGATTTTAAAAAAATTCCTGGAATTACTAAAATCCTTAAATGTTTTGGTTAAGTCATTAACATATATTTAGCAGAATTTTCTTTATTTTTGATGATACAAACTACCTCTCATTATCATTGGTTTGAGTTTAGTTTGGGTAGTTGTCAGTAATGTCTGTTCTTCATTCTCTTTCCTGCAGATGTTCAGCAGCTGTCAGTGGTTAAAGGAGATGTTTTCCTTGAGCAGCAAGAGTGTAGCTCCAGTATGGCCCAGAAGGAGCCAGAGGCCCCCCCACACATTAAAGAGGAACAGGAGGAACTGTGGAGCAGTCAGGAGGGAGAGCAGCTTCAAGTGCTGGAGGAGGCTGATATCACCAAGTTCCCATTCACTCCTGTGAAGAGTGAAGATGATGAAGAGGAAGCTCAGTCCTCACAGCTTCATCAAAGACAGACTCAACACATTGAAACAGAAACTGATGAAGAGGACTGTGGAGGAAGAAACTCATCTCCACTTTTACAACCAGAGACTGAAGAACAGACTGGAGACTCTTCTGATTTGAGACTGATGACAGTTGCTGATTGGAACTCACATCCACTTTTTGTTCAACTAGAGAAAAAATCAAGAAAGATTTCACCGGAAACTCTTCTGCTGATTCAATTTTCAGCATGAGAACCAGGGAGAACCTCTGTAATCAAACTGTTTTCAATATTTAAGAAAAAATCAGCTTCTGGTTTTGGGGCAAAGATTTCACCGCAACTATAGTCTTATGACATGCTAATTTTGCACAGGAGGAAAATGTGTCTGTTCTTCAGCTGCCCAGTCTGTAAAAATTTCCCCCTGAGCAGACAGTCCCCCCCACAGGAGAAAACGATTTAGCTGTGGTATTTGTGAGAGACATTTCAGGAATCAGGTCAAAAGGCATAAATGTGTTGGTCATAAGGCATCACAGCTTCATCAGAGTCAAACGGAGGAGAACAGAGAGGCGGAGCCTCCAGCCAGCAGAGAAACTCAACACATGGAAACAGAAGCTGATAGAGAGGACTGTGGAGGACCAGAACCAGCCAGGAACTCACATCTACTTTTACAACCAGAGACTGAAGACCAGACTGGAGACTCTGCTTATCCTGAGACTGATGACAGTGCTGATTGGAAGGAGACCAGAGAACCTCAGTCAGCTTTAAATTCTCTAAAGAATACTGAAGTCCCGGTAAGTCGTACCGCTGGGAAAAACATGTTAATGGGCTCTGAAAGTTTGAAAAGACTTGGTAGCAAGACACTTAGGTCTTGCACGGTCAACAAGAAGATTCTGTTCAGCTGCAGTGTTTGTGACCAAAGTTTCACCTGGTACAAACAGCTCAGGAACCATCAGTGTGATGGTGGTCAGAGTCAAACTGAGGAGAACCGAAAGGCAACTGAAGGCATGCAATCAGTAGCTGGTGCAGAGTACTGTAGAAGACCAGAACCATATCCACAGATGCTTTTAAATCGACCGACTGAAGACAAGTCTGTCTATGTTCGTAGTATGAGATATAGCTGCTCTCAGTGTGGGAAAATATTCAGCAACAGGCCAAGTTTGAGGGTGCACATGATCATTCACTCAAAGGTGAAGCTGTATGACTCCACAATTTGAAACAATGAATCTGTATTTCAGAGCTGCAACTTGTGGGTTCATGGTTTCCCGCAGGCGGCCGCCCTAGCAAGACACGCCTGCCGCTTTAATATCCGCTGAGTTACTCGGCGTCCTGTTTTCTCCCCCTCATTCCAAACTACACAAATGACAACTTGCAGGTGGATGAGGTGGAGACTTGGAAGTACACGCCTCTGTGAACTTGTTTCCGTCTCGGTTTCAGGATAGTGTCTGCATGTGTCAGACAATGCACAGAACCTTAACCGGTACAAGCCTTCAGCTGTCAGAGGCTCCCGGACGGTGAACGGAGACTGCGTTTCTTGTCAGTCAACGGTTAAAGATCAGTTATTTTATTTAATTGTGCTTTCTTTTGTAAGGCTGGCTGCCAAAAATCACAATTTACTAATTAATGAATTAGCCTGAGGTAAATGGGGCAGAAGAAAGTAGCTGCACCTTCACCAAAAGGAAGACTGAAAAACAGAAATATTTTGATACAAACATTTCATCGCCATGTGGCATATAAATAGACATGGATATAATTTATGAATGATATATTATAATTATTTCAATTTAATGTTTAACAAATAGTTGTTAATTGTAGGCTACAGAGTCTCCTCCCCCGGTCAGATTATCCTACCACCTTAACTAATTGTCTGCGGGAAACCCTGGGGTTAATCTGAGATCGCAGATTTCTTTTTTTTGCACGTTCTGTGATTAGGGCCTTACATCTTTTCTATTATGGAATTATCTATTCACCACAATTATGTTTTATATTCCCAGAAGTCCGTTATTACCACAAATGTATATTTTTTATTTTGGACATACATTTAACTGCTGTACTATTTACTATCATAGATTTTCATTTTTACAATGAATTTGATTTTGTGCATATTTAGTAAGCTTTGTTGGACCGTGCCTATGATATAAAGACGGCTACTTTGTGATTGTTGTGCATATGACAATAAATGACAATCCCTGCAGATAATGTGTGTGAAAGCTGAAAATTGTTTTCACCAAACTCAGATCTTATAGCAGGTTCCATTGAAACAGGAATTGAGAAAAATATCTCCAATATTTCTATGAGAATAGTTTTGGTTTTGCGTTTAGGGAGTCTGAAATAAATGTTCATGTAACTGGAATCCACATAATTCAGCTGCATAGAGTAACTGAAATAGAAGGCAAGGCAGCTTTATTTGTAGAGCACATTTCAGCAACAGGACAATTCAAAGTGCTTTACACAAAATCAGTTAAAAAACAGTAAGAAACAACAAAAGAATAAAAGTTACAGTGCAGTATAAAGAATTAAACAAAGAAATGACAATTTAAAGAAAGGCAACATCAAAAAGAAAGGTCTTCAGCCTTGATTTAAAAGAACTGAGAGTAGCAGCAGATCTGCAGGTTTCTGGGAGTTTGTTCCAGACATGAGGAGCTCTGGGGACAGAAAGCAGACCTGTCCCTGATGACCTGAGAAGTCTGGGGGGTCATAGTGTAGTAGCAGATCAGAAATGTATTTTGGATTATATTTGTGCTTTATGCTTATACTTTATACTTATGCCCCCTGTATTTTAACATAGGGGGTGTATACTTATGCCCCTGTATTTTAACATAGGGGGGTGTATACTTATGCCCCCTGTATTTTAACATAGGGGGGTGTATACTTATGCCCCCTGTATTTTAACATAGGGGGTGTATACTTATGCCCCTGTATTTAGGGGGGTGTATACTTATGCCCCTGTATTTTAACATAGGGGGGTGTATACTTATGCCCCTGTATTTTAACATAGGGGGGTGTATACTTATGCCCCCTGTATTTTAACATAGAGGATGTATACTTATGCCCCCTGTATTTTAACATAGGGGGTATACTTATGCCCCTGTATTTTTAACATAGGGGGTGTATACTTATGCCCCCTGTATTTTAACATAGGGGGTGTATACTTATGCCCCTGTATTTTAACATAGGGGGGTGTATACTTATGCCCCCTGTATTTTAACATAGGGGGTGTATACTTATGCCCCCTGTATTTTAACATAGGGGGTGTATACTTATGCCCCCTGTATTTTAACATAGGGGGTGTATACTTATGCCCCTGTATTTTAACATAGGGGGTGTATACTTATGCCCCTGTATTTTAACATAGTGGGGTTTATACTTATGCCCCCTGTATTTTAACATAGGGGTGTGTGTACTTATGCCCCCTGTATTTTAACATGGGGAGGTGTATACTTATGCCCCCTGTATTTTAACATAGGGGGGTGTATACTTATGCCCCCTGTATTTTAACATAGGGGTGTATACTTATGCCCCTGTATTTTAACATAGGGGGGTGTATACTTATGCCCCCTGTATTTTAACATAGTGGGGTGTATACTTATGCCCCTGTATTTTAACATAGGGGGTGTATACTTATGCCCCCTGTATTTTAACATAGGGGGATGTATACTTATGCCCCCTGTATATTAACATAGGGGGTGTATACTTATGCCCCCTGTATTTTAACATAGGGGGTGTATACTTATGCCCCCTGTATTTTAACATAGGGGGTGTATACTTATGCCCCCTGTATTTTAACATAGGGGGTGTATACTTATGCCCCCCTGTATATTAACATAGGGGGTGTATACTTATGCCCCCTGTATTTTTTAACATAGGGGGTGTATACTTATGCCCCCTGTATTTTAACATAGGGGGTGTATACTTATGCCCCCTGTATATTAACATAGGGGTGTATACTTATGCCCCCTGTATTTTAACATAGGGGGTGTATACTTATGCCCCCTGTATTTTAACATAGGGGTGTATACTTATGCCCCTGTATTTTAACATAGGGGGTGTATACTTATGCCCCTGTATTTTTAACATAGGGGGTGTATACTTATGCCCCCCCTGTATTTTAACATAGGGGGTGTATACTTATGCCCCTGTATTTTAACATAGGGGGTGTATACTTATGCCCCCTGTATTTTAACATAGGGGTGTATACTTATGCCCCTGTATTTTAACATAGGGGGTGTATACTTATGCCCCCTGTATTTTAACATAGGGGGTGTATACTACTGCCCCCTGTATTTTAACATAGGGGGTGTATACTTATGCCCCCTGTATTTTAACATAGGGGGTGTATACTTATGCCCCTGCATTTTAACATAGGGGGTGTATACTTATGCCCCCTGTATTTTAACATAGGGGTGTATACTTATGCCCCCTGTATTTTAACATAGGGGGTGTATACTTATGCCCCCTGTATTTTAACATAGGGGTGTATACTTATGCCCCCTGTATTTTAACATAGGGGTGTATACTTATGCCCCCTGTATTTTAACATAAGGGGGTGTATACTTATGCAACCTGCATTTTAACATAGGGGGTGTATACTTATGCCCCCCTGTATTTTAACATAGAGGGGTGTATACTTATGCCCCTGTATTTTAACATGGGGGGTGTATACTTATGCCCCTGTATTTTAACATAGGGGGTGTATACTTATGCCCCCTGTATTTTAACATAGGGGGTGTATACTTATGCCCCTGTATTTTAACATAGGGGTGTATACTTATGCCCCCCTGTATTTTTAACATAGGGGGTGTATACTTATGCCCCTGTATTTTTAACATAGGGGGTGTATACTTATGCCCCCTGTATTTTAACATAGGGGGTGTATACTTATGCCCCTGTATTTTAACATAGGGGGTGTATACTTATTCCCCCTGTATTTTAACATAGGGGGGTGTATACTTATGCCCCTGTATTTTAACATAGGGGGTGTATACTTATGCCCCCTGTATTTTAACATAGGGGGGGGTGTATACTTATTCCCCTGTATTTTAACATAGGGGGTGTATACTTATGCCCCTGTATTTTAACATAGGGGGGTGTATACTTATGCCCCCTGTATTTTAACATAGGGGGGTGTATACTTATGCTCCTGTATTTTAACATAGGGGGTGTATACTTATGCCCCCTGTATTTTAAGGAAGAACATTTATTTATTTATGAAACATTATTCATTCACAAAGAAAATTGATGTCCTTAAAGATGAATTATTTAATTTTTCAATTTTTTTTTTTAATTAAGGCATTAAGATCAATTCTTTTTATTCCTTTAACATGGGGGTGTAAACTTTTTCAAGCCACTGTATATGTTTGTGGAAGAAAAAGCCACAATGTTTTGTATGTTGTTTGTTATCAATGCATTGCAACTGTTGTGAGCTACATATGGCCGAAAAAATAAAAAAATACATAAATAAATGTTGACCTAAAGAGAAACAACAAACCCAGATGAAATTACACTGCAAGACCAAAACTTTAATCTTTTTTGGGGCATTTTCAGCCTTTATTTTTGACAAGACAGCTGAAGATATGAAAGGGGGAATGACATGCAGCAAAGGGACACAGGTCGGAGTCAAACCTGGACCCGCTGCGTCAAGAAGTAAACCTCTATATATGGGCGCCCGCTCTAACAACTAATACAACAATCGGGCACCCCCAAAGCTATCTGTATCCTATGTTTGACATATTAAAAGGAGAGGGAAACAAACTACCATCTTCTTTACTCTGACCATTTATTCATTTAATTTCCTTTCTTCAAACGTGTGTTTTAATCATTTATCTTCCTGATGCACTTCCGGACTTTTATTTTGAAGCTCAGCAGCTGATCTCCACCGGAAGCTGTAGTCCTTACTGCGGCTGACTTCCCCCTCTGACCAAGATGGCGTCTCTTAGAAAGGAGTGTTAGCAGAGGGTCTTTGTTGTGTTAGAAAGAGGTAAAATGTGTAAAGTCCAGATGCTGAGAGCGTTGGTGGAGCAGCGACTAACTGCGGCTGCTGAAGAGATATTTGGGCTGTTTGAAAGAACGATAGCAGAGTACGAGGAGGAACTTTGTCGTTCAAAAGAGGAGAACGAGCGACAACGGGAACTACTGGACGCTGTTTTCAACCCTCAGCTCCGGGTCCACAGAGCAGGTTAGTCCATTAAACCTTCAGCTGGTCTTTCTCTCCTTCCTGGGCTCTCTTCTCTCAGCGACGATAGGACGGATGGAAATAAGCATTTATTCATAACATCTGTTGGAATCTTCGCTCTTTAACAGGCCGTCGCCAACCCACCAGACTCCATGTAAATAATCACTACTTTTATCATCGTAGAACACACTTCATTCAAAGTGGACAGAAACTAAATAAAACTACCAAAAGACGTCTTGGTTCATCTTTCCACTGTTCCAACAATCACCACTCTGGTCTGGTTGGAATAAACTCTTAATTCACCCATTTACATGTGGAGATATGCTGCTCTATACACACTAAAAGTAGTGATTATTTACATGGAGTCTGGTGGAGATATGCTGCTCTATACACGCTAAAAGTAGTGATTATTTACATGGAGTCTGGTGGAGATATGCTGCTCTATACACGCTAAAAGTAGTGATTATTTACATGGAGTCTGGTGGAGATATGCTGCTCTATACACGCTAAAAGTAGTGATTATTTACATGGAGTCTGGTGGAGATATGCTGCTCTATACACGCTAAAAGTAGTGATTATTTACATGGAGTCTGGTGGAGATATGCTGCTCTATACATGCTAAAAGTAGTGATTATTTACATGGAGTCTGGTGGTGGTTAATGGTGATTTTGGGGCTGTTTTCTAAATAAACAAAAGCACAGGATTGCGTGCAGGGCTTCAGACTAACTTTTTGCCTTGGTTGCACTGGTGCACCCAAATTCTTCCTTGTGTCACCGGTAATGCCACAATTTCAAGGTCACCTTTTTATCACCCTTCATATACATTCATATATATTACGTAAATGATTTTTAAACAAGAATAAGGTGGAGGTAAATAAAAAACACAAGTGTATATAAAAAATATTTACTTCACTGAACTGAGACATAACATTTCATGGCTCAAAGTCTTATAGCTAATATCATCTTAAAGGAGAACTCCAGCCAATTTTCACCTGAATCGCGATCGCTAGATGGCTACGAGTACTATCAATAGGAAAGAAAACAACCAAAATTGGAGCTAGCAAACTTGAGTTGCTGCAGCTATGGCTAGAGCTCCCAGTTAGCTAAAATGCCAGTTGTGGGGGGGGGGTGGGGTGCCTTTATGCCTCTTAACAGACACAAAATGCGATTTAAAATGTATATGCAACATGAACAAGGCCCTTACGTGACAACAAGACGTGACATTGTGAAGAAAACGTTTGAATCCAAGGTTTGTATTGTCACTTACTGCCTCAATACTGCCGGTAGCTAGCTCGGCCTGCTAGCTGCATCTCTCTGTCTGGGATGAGGGGGTTCAGCCAGTTTTCGCTGATAATCATCACACAGCAGTTCCGCTCATCCATTTTGTGTGTAATGGATCTGGCGTTGTTGAGGAGGACTTGGCTGGCAGTGGAGGTATTTGTGGTAGTGTCCTTACCGGCTTCTTGCTTCTGCTTTCCACGCCTAGCAGCTAGCAAGGCAAGCTAGCTACCGGCACGATTGAGACAAGGTAGTGAATTTAAACCAAGGGGGTAAGCCTCTGCTCTCGAAGCGTATCTCCTATGGTGCCATTTTAATGCTACCAAGCACTCATCCGCTGTTAGCATTCCATTGACTCCCATTCATTTTGACGTCACTTTGACAGAGAATAACTTTACATCTGAAGCATTTAAAGACTCTATTTGCCCGTTGTTTATTTCTAAAGAAACACGACAATGTATAAAAGGCTCCATTACCTTGTAGCTCACGTTATGGAGCCGTAGCAGACGTTTTTATAAAAATAGGCTAGCGATTATATCATAACCACGCGACTTACTGTTGCATAGTCAACAAATTACCGTATTGTCAGGAAAAGCTCGCAGACAGTTTGGACTTCATCAGCTGTTAAGGTTTAATTACTAATGTTAACTAGCATGTTAGTTAGCAGTAATTAGCCTGTGTCTATGTTAATGTTAACTAGCATGTTAGTTAGCAGTAATTAGCCTGTGCCTATCTTAATGTTAACTAGCATGTTAGTTAGCAGTAATTAGCCTGTGCCTATGTTAATGTTAACTAGCAGTAATTAACCTGTGCCTATGTTAATGTTAACTAGCATGTTAGTTAGCAGTAATTAGCCTGTGCCTATGTTAATGTTAACTAGCATGTTAGTTAGCAGTAATTAGCCTGTGTCTATGTTAATGTTAACTAGCATGTTAGTTAGCAGTAATTAGCCTGTGCCTATGTTAATGTTAACTAGCATGTTAGTTAGCAGTAATTAGCCTGTGCCTATGTTAATGTTAACTAGCATGTTAGTTAGCAGTAATTAGCCTGTGCCTATGTTAATGTTAACTAGCATGTTAGTTAGCAGTAATTAGCCTGTTCCTATGTTATCTCCTCACATATACCTACCTCTCCGTCTCTGCTGATTGGGAATGATTGAGATTTCTTTTGCACAGCTACCAAAAGAATTACAACTTTCAGACAGGGTGCTCACGTCACATCTACGTCTTCCAGCTCAGTTGGAGGCTGCGCGGTAACGCTCAGCACCACCGGGAAAGAGCCTCTAATAGACTTCACTGGTCTCCGTCCAGAGCAACGGGACCTGTTGGTCCATTTCGTTAACTGTCTATGATTTAAGCAAAGTTCTGAGTTAAAAATGCATCTTGTTGTCACCTTGTCCATGCTGGGCAGTCATTGTAATTGCATTTTGTGTCTTTTAATAGGTACAAAGTCTGAACATCCCCCCACAACTGCCATTTTAGCTAACTGGGAGCTCTAGACGTCCAGTTTGCTAGCACCAATTCTGTTTGTTTTTTCTAGCAACGGTACTCACATATTTATAGCAGTAAAAATGGGCCAGAGTTCTCCTTTAATCGGTACTTAGACATAGTCATATTTTAAAATCTCCAGTCACCTTGTAGTACTGACTTCATGCAAGTCTTGTAGCTTTTTTAGAGTCTCATTTTCAGACTGGCCACCGAGCTAAACAATGTTTCTGGGGGAAACTCTGCAATCTCTAACCTTTAGCTGACATTAGCTTCTGTCTGTGTTTTCAGCTTTGCCTCCAGACGACAAAAGCCAGATTGTTATTAAAGAGGAGCAGCAGGAGTGGAGCTCCAATGTGGACCAGCAGGAGCCAGAGCCCCCCACACATTAAAGAGGAACAGGAGGAACTGTGGAGCAGTCAGGAGGGAGAGCAGCTTCAAGAGCTGGAGGAGGCTGATATCACCAAGTTCCCATTCACTCCTGTTCCTTTGAAGAATGAATATGATGAAGAGGAAGCTCAGTCCTCACAGCTTCATCAGAGACAAACTCAATACATGGAAACAGAAGCTGATGGAGAGGACTGTGGAGGACCAGAACCAGCCAGGAACTCACATCCACTTTTACAACCAGAAACTGAACACCAGACTAAAGACTCTTCTGAACCTGGGACTGATGACAGTGCTGATTGGAAGGAGACCAGAGAACCTCAGTCAGCTTTAAACTCTCTGAAACATGATTCAAGATGTCAGAAAACATTTAGCTGCTCTGAGTGTGGGAGGAGATTTGGCAACAAGTCAGATCTTAAGAGACACGTGAGAATCCACACAGGAGAGAAACCTTTCAGCTGCTCAGTTTGTAAGAAATCTTTTACACAGAATGGAGATTTACAGAAACATATGAGAGTCCACACAGGAGAAAAACCTTTTAGCTGCTCAGTTTGTAAGAAAGCTTTTACTCAGAGTGGACATTTACAGTCACACATGGCCGTAGTCCACACAGGAGAGAAAAGATTCAGCTGCAGTGTTTGTAACAAAAGATTTGCTTGGAGTTCTGATGTCAAAACACATAAATGTGTTGGTCCGATGGAAACAAAAGCTGATGGAGAGGACTGTGGAGGACCAGAACCAGCCAGGAACTCACATCCACTTTTACAACCAGAGACTGAAGACCAAACTGGAGACTCCTCTGAACTTGAGACTGATTACATTGCTGATTGGAGGGAGACCAGAGAACCTCAGTCAGCTTTAAACTCCCTGGAACATGATTCAAGATGTAAGAAAACATTCAGCTGCTCTGAGTGTGGGAGAAGATTTGGCAACAAGTCAGATCTTAAGAGACACATGAGAACTCACACAGGAGAAAAACCTTTCAGCTGCTCAGTTTGTAATAAATCTTTTACACAGAGTGGAGATTTACAAAAACATGTGAGAACTCACACAGGAGAGAAACCGTTTAGCTGCTCAGTCTGTAAGAAATCTTTTACACAGAGTGGAAGTTTACTAACACACATGAGATCTCACACAGGAGAAAGAAGATTCAGCTGCAGTGTTTGTAACAAAAGATTTGTCTGGCGTTCTCTTGTCAAAACACATAAATGTGTTGGTTACATGGAACCAGAAGCTGAGGGAGAGGACTGTGGAGAACCAGCCAGGAACTCACATCCACATCTGCTTTTCCCACCAGAGACTGAAGACCAGACTGCAGACTCTTCTGAACCTGAGACTGGTGACATGAAATAACGTTTGTGCCTTTAACCCTCTGAGACCTAACGTCATTTTCACAATTCGTTGTCAATCTGGTTTTACTTTGTAAGACATCAACCCTGTTGTCCACAGTCAATCTATAAACATCATTCTTTTCAGGACAACCTGGGCTACTAGAATACTGAATGTTTAAAAAAAGTTATGGGATAATAAAGACAAATGAATAAATAAAACAGAACATGTCACAGATATGTATTAATATCACACAGAGCAGTAAAAAGGTCCTGTCTAAAACACTTCTCAGTCCGTGAAGAAATAAAGTTACAGCAACAATACATTAGACAAAATATCTACGCTTTTGCCTTTATGATATTTACTTACGCCAGAAATGAAAATAATAATTCATAAGTCATATTTATTGATATTGCACACACAGCAATGCTACACAAGCATTTGTGTTGTCTAAAACAGTTAAGTGCAAAAAACCATGAACATTATAACTCAAAGGACAAACAATTTACATTTCTTCAAAAAAGGCTCTAATGTATGCCAAATCTCAAAGCAATGACCCCCTAACCCTCAAAACAATGATGCCATTCTTCTCCGTAGAACGGTAATAGACAATCTTTGCTTCACATCTAACTAGTCTGACTTGTTTAAGTGATCTCTTCTCACAATGAAAGATTTTGTTCCCTCTTGGATGCCCATATCTGTAATGTTAGGCTGTAAGGTTAGCGTTGAAGCTAGCTGCAGCAAGTCCAAAACATTGATAAATTATGGACATCTAGTGGATAAATCTTGGATGTAAGAGTTTGGATTTATTGCTCAACAACCCCGAAAAAGGCCCAAATTCCAGACTGGATAGAATTCCTCCCGTAAAGGCTCAAATGACACCAAAGACACCACCGTGACCACTGGCGCGTCAACTTTCAGGTCTCTGTATCGTTATTGAATGATTAAAACATGAATAAGAGATGCCGTTTTTATCGTGTACGATAATATTGGTCTCAGAGGGTTAAGGTAAAGCAAAACTTCTCAAGTATCAAAACAAAAATATTCATGTATAAAGATACAGATTGAAGACATATTCTGTGGTGGAAATAAACACACTAATTTAAAAAAAAATTATTAGATATTGTTTTGTGTTGTAATGTCTGTCATAATCAAGAAATCAGACAAATTTAACCACCTGATATTTTATCAAGCCCACGCATACAGTCCCTTCTTTCTAAGTACCGTATGTGTAGGAAGATTCACTATTAATCATGTATCAATATGGGAGTTTATTCAATACACACTGGGTTCATGTTTTAATTTGGTATACCATGTTTAAGCACAATTTAGACTTTTCTCTCTGTCAGGGAGACAGGAAGTGCAGGTTGAGAGCTATCTTTAGTCTCAACAAGGGAGACGTGAAGGAAGTAGCATAGGGAAGTTAGCCTAGCAAGGTGTTTCTTGTCAGGGACCAGAGGGGGTTTCTTTTTGAAGCAAAGCTAGGATGGACATGTTATGATCTGTATAAAACTATAAAAACTTGTGCATTGCCATGTTCCGAGGTTAATATGATCAGTGACACCAAAATGATAAAGGTCTTTTGACATGTATAGTGTCTCCTATTCCATTAATTAAGCCATGGTAAAGCTAATAAAGTAAAGAAATATAACAGTTTGATATGACCGGTGTGGTATACCAGGACATGCTGAGTTCTCTTCAGGATGAAATAAAGTGAAATAATTTTAATTAAAGCATCTGTTGACTAGCATGTATGTTAGTTGTTATTGTCTGGGTCACAATGACCTAGATGTGTACTTAAGAAAAGGAAGAGGAGAGGACTCTCCAGTTCAGGTCCATCTAAAGATGTAGGTGAATACAACAATGTCTTAGTTGAAAACACATGTCACGTAAGGGCCTTGTTCATGCTGCACAGATATTTTAATTATGGCCCGAGCGCCGCATCAAGTCTGGTGAAAATGTTACATATTTTAAGGGTTTTGGGAATAGGAGCACAAAGATGGCTCACTAGCGCCCCCTACAAAATTAGAAAATAAGGAAAATTCCACCATTTCCACATGTCGTACTTTAACAAACTCCTCCTAGAGATTTAATCAGATTGACTTCAAATTCAGTCTGACTCATCTAAAGACATTAACGATGAAAGTTTTAAAAGAAAAACCTTTTGTCAAATGGTGTGGGCGTGGCATGGCAGCCATTTTGAGTGTTTAGCGATGAATGAGAAAGTGGCACATTGTCATATCTGCTTGAAATTTCCCACAATCACCAAGTGTCCAGGCCTGAGGACATCTACAGGCCAATATTCACCATAGCGCAACCAACTGGCAACAGGAAATCAGCCTTATGTGACAAACATCATCCGATTTACATCAAAATTATATTGTATGGTCTACATGTGATTCTGCATCGCCCCCTAACCTAACCAGTCTCATTTGCACACTGGCCACCAAGCTAAACAACTTTTCTGGGGGAAAATCTGCAATCTCTAACCTTTAGCTGACATTAGCTTCTGTCTGTGTTTCAGCTCTGCCTCCAGACGAGAAAAGCCAGATTGTTTTTAAAGAGGAGCAGCAGGAGTGTAACTCCAGTGTGGACCAGCAGGACTCAGAGCCCCCCACACATTAAAGAGGAACAGGAGGATCTATGGAGCAGTCAGGAGGGAGAGCAGCTTCAAGGGCTGGAGGAGGCTGATATCACCAAGTTCCCATTCACTCCTGTCCCTGTGAAGAGTGAAGATGATGAAGAGGAAGCTCAGTCCTCACAGCTTCATCAGAGACAAACTCAACACATGGAAACAGAAGCTGATGAAGAGGACTGTGGAGGACCAGAACCAGCCAGGAACTCACATCCACTTTTGCAACCAGAGACTGAATACCAGACTGGAGACTCTGCTGAACCTGAGACTGGTGACAGTGCTGATTGGAAGGAGACCAGAGAACCTCAGTCAGCTTTAAACTCTCTGAAACATGATTCAAGATGTAAGAAAACATTCAGCTGCTCTGAGTGTGGGAGGAGATTTGGCAACAAGTCAGATCTTAAGCGACACATGAGAATTCACACAGGAGAAAACCTTTCACCTGCTCAGTTTGTCAGAAATCTTTTACACAGAATGGAGATTTACAGAAACATGTGAGAACTCATACAGGAGAAAAACCTTTCAGCTGCTCAGTCTGTAATAACTCTTTTACACAGAGTGGAAGTTTACAGTCACACATGAGATCTCACACAGGAGAGAAAAGATTCAGCTGCAGTGTTTGTAACAAAAGATTTTCCCGGCGTTCTTTTGTCAAAACACATAAATGTCTTGGTCAGATGGAAACAAAAACTGATGGAGAGGACTGTGGAGGACCAGAACCAGCCAGGAACTCACATCCACTTTTCCAACCAGAGACTGAAGACCAGACTGGAACTCATCTGAACCTGAGACTGGTGACATGAAAAAACGTTTGTGCCTTTAACCCTCTAAGGTTATTTTAACAATTTGTTGTCCATCTGGTTGTACTTTCTAAGACATCAACCCTGTTGTCCACAGTCAATCTATAAACATAATTCTTTTCAGGACAAACTGGGCTACTAGAATACTGAATGTTAAAACAGTTATGGGATAATAAAGACAAGTAAATAAATAAAAAGGAACAGGAATCTCACACATTCCATTCAATTCATTTTTATTTATAGTATCAATCATAACAAGAGTTATCTCAAGACACTTTACAGATAGTATAGACACACTATAATTTACAGACAGAGCAGGTCTAGACCACACTATAATTTACAGATAGAGCAGGTCTAGACCACACTATAATTTACAGATAGAGCAGGTCTAGACCGCTCTAGACCACACCCTATAATTTACAATAGAGCCTAGACACTATAATTTCTAGATGGTCCCCTCTCTATAATTTACAGGTCTAACCGCTCTATAATTTACAGATAGAGCAGGTCTAGACCACACTATAATACAGATAGAGCAGGTCTAGACCCTATTTTACAGATAGAGCAGGTCTAGACCACCAGATAGGGGTCTAGACCACACCCTATAATTTACAAGGACCCAACTGTTCTAGTGTGTCCCTCCAGAGGAAGCAACAGTGGCGAGGAAAAACTTCCTTTTAGTAAGAAACCTGGGACAGACCCAGGCTCTTGGTAGGCGGTGTCTGACGAGCCTTTTGGGTTGAAATGAATAGTGGCAATAACAGTCACAGTAAAAGATAATGGAACACTGACTAAAATAGTTTTTTGTAGTAGTTCCTGGCATTACAAGGCACAGCAGGACGTAGCAGGATGGAACGGGCATCGGACCACAGGGAAAGCTGCAACCATGATTTTGGAGCCTCGCTGATCCAAGGAAACATGCTGGGGGAAAAAGAACATAAGGACTCCGGGGAATGACATTGGTTAGTAACAAGCATTTCTGGGACATGGATGCACACAAATGGGAAGATAAAGGAGAGAGGAGCTCAGTCCCCCAACAGTCTAAACCTATTACAGCATAACTAAGAGAGACGGTGTAAAGAGAGGAGCCTGGTCAGGCTAGAACTTTCCCCTGCAGGATCGGCTGTATGCCCTGCCTCTCCCCTTTTATTATATTATTGATTATATGGTAGATGAATCTGACTATGACGAGAAGCAGGTGGACCGGGTTAGGTCGAAGCTGTGACTCATCACTCCCTAACTATAAGCTTTATCAAAGAGGAGAGTTTTAAGTTGACTCTTAAATGTGGTGATTGTTTCTGCCTCCCGGACCCAGACTGGGAGCTGATTCCACAGTAGAGGAGCCTGATAGCTGAAGTCTCTGGTCCCTGGACTCAGACTGGGAGCTGGTGGCTCCTATTCTACTTTCAGAGACTCTAGGAACCACAAGTAGCTCTGAATTCTGGGAGCGTAGTGCTCTAGTGGGACAATAAACCACCATGATAAGATGGTGTAACAACCATTTAGTGGAGAAGGACTTTAAATTAAGTCCTGGATTTTACAGGAAGCCAGAAGCTAATACAGGAGAAATATGGATCAGCTGGGGAGTCTTAAGGAACTTATAAAGAATTACAGTAGTCCAGTCTAGAAGTAACAAATGCATGGACTAGTTTTTCAACTTTATTTTGAGACAGGATGTTCCTAATTTTGGCAATGTTACAAAGATGAAAAAAGGCTGTTCTTGAGGTTTGTTTTAGATGGGCGTTAAAGGATATATCCTGATCAAAAATAACTCCTAGATTTCTGACAGTAGTGCTGAAGGCCAGGGCAATACCATCTAGAGTAGCTATATCCCTAGATAATGAAGTTTGGAGGTTAAGGGCCCAGCAAAATAACTTCAGTTTTGTCTGAGTTTAACATCAGAAAATTGTAGGTCATCCATGATTTCATATCATTTATGCATGCTTGAAGTTTAGCTAACTGACTGGTTTTGTCTGGCTTTATTGATAGATATAATTGGGTGTCATCTGCATAATGAAAGTTAATTGAGTGTTTCCTAATAATATTGCCTAGAGGAAGCATATATAAGGAGAATAGAATTGGTCCAAGCACTGAGCCTTGTGGAACACCATGGCTAACTTTAGCGAAGATTTATTGTTAACATTAACGTATTGAGATCAGTTGGATGAATATGAATTAAACCAACTTAGTGTGACTCCTGTAATGCCAACTAAATGTTCCAGTCCCTGTAACAGGATGCTAGTAAAACAAGTACAGAGTCAAGATTCAAGATGTTTATTTGTCATATTCACAGATTTTACACCATGCAATGAAATTCTTAAGTTGCAACATTTCCCACAATATAAAAATGTACACACTATACACACAATATATTTAAAAGATTCAGGTATAAGATAAAATCGCATGCAGCAGCAAAACATTAAAA
The DNA here is from genome assembly GCA_026937815.1 of Etheostoma perlongum. Classification (NCBI taxonomy): domain Eukaryota; kingdom Metazoa; phylum Chordata; class Actinopteri; order Perciformes; family Percidae; genus Etheostoma; species Etheostoma perlongum. Next base: position 596,645 of record CM049384.1, read on the forward strand.
GCATTATAAAAAGCTTATGCATTGAACAAATGCAAACATTCACAGTGTAGTGCAAACAGTGATTAGATTGCAAGTAGAAATTGTCAAAAGACTGTGTCATTCAACAGCCTGATGGCCTGTGGATAAAAACTGTTTTTAAGTCTGGATGTTCTGGCTTTCAGGCTCCTATAACGTCTGCCAGAAGGTAACAATGTGAACAATATGTGCTGAGGGTGCGTAGTGTCTCTGATAATGTTTTGTGTCCTCTTAGTTACCCGGGTTTTATAAATGTCCTGAAGTGATAGAAAAGCTGTTCCACAGATATATTGTGCAGTTTTAATCACACGCTTGAGAGCTTTCCTTTCCTGTACTGTGCAGTTTCCAAACCACACTGTAATGGAATTAGTCAGGATGCTTTCCACTGTACATCTATAGAAATTGCTAAGGAGTTTGGTGGACAGACCAAATTTCCTCAGCTTTCTTAAGAAGTACAGCCGTTGTTGAGACTTACTGACAATATGCTGAGTGTTGTGAGACCTGGAGAGGTCCTCACTGATGTAAGTGCCGAGAAATTTAAATTTAAAGGTTTTCACCCTCTCTACCTGTGCTTCACCGATGTAAAGTGGGCCATGCTGATCATCAAAGTCCTTTGTCTGCAGCAGTTAGAAGGTCATTAGTCATTTTCACCAGTGCCGTCTCTGTGCTATGATGCTTTCTAAATCCTGTCCTCAAGTAAACTATTGCTATCCAGAAACTACCTTCTCAAGGGTCTTGGAGAGAAAGGGAAGGTTAGATTTAGGTCTATAGTTTAATAAGACCTCTGGGTTGAGGGTGGGTTTTTTCAGGAGAGGTTTTATGACAGCTACTTTAAATGACTGTGGTACATAGCCTGTTAATAAAGACATATTGATCATATCTAGTAATGGAGTGGTAACCACGGGTAATGGGGATGGGGTCTAAGAGACAGGTAGATGGCTTAGCTGAAGAGACCTTTGACATTCATTGTTGAAGGTCTATAGGACAGAAGCAGTCTAAGTATATGTCAGGTCTTGTTGTTCTTTCTTGCTACTGCGATTAAAGGTGAACCGTTGAGGGCAAAAGGTGATGAATTTTATCTAGCTGTCTGAATTTGTGAAAAGCCAAACAACATCCCCGTCTAAGTTGTGTGTCCCTTTCCCTCCAATATTATTATAAACATAATAAAGTCACCTGGACTTGTTTGAGACCATAGACTGTTAATATTAAAAGACCAAAAGACATATTAGGCCAGACCAGTGACAAAGACAAGGTGGACTGCTCGGTTTGCTCTCCAACGTGACGTCATGTGATGCATTGTGGGGGAAAGGAGAATCATTACAAAACGCTGTAAAATTTACTTTTTGTATTATATTCCGTTTTGTGATATCCAACACCATCAAATACAATGGATAACAGTTCAAATGTTTTATTACCAACAAGCAAATTCTTTGCGTCGTTTTTTGTTTTTTTAATTCAGAAACCAAAACGGGAGAACGTTTTCTCGTTATTTCGTTTTGTGGTTCAAACGAAAAACAAAGTATCAAAACGTACACGGACCTTGTTGCTTGCCTTATATGTTTGTGTGAGTGTGTGGCTCCCTGCAAAATAAAGAAATACAGAACATAAACATAACCTGTACGTAATGAATCCACAGCTATACAGACCAAAGAGCAACAAGCATTCAACTCACTCTGTGATACATAATTATTATGCATTATACAATATACATTATACGCATTATACATAATTGTCATGCAATAAATAGTTGCTGTGCAAACAACCAGAGAATACTGGACAGTAATGCAAATCAACACAATATAGTAAAGACCCCAGGTTTCATTGTGTAGCTCTAGCTATTGGCCACTAGATGGCGCTCTAAGACCATAAATGGACATAACTACAGCATGCAGGTCCAGTAGTCATGTGATGGACTAGAGGCGCGACTGGCTCAGTGGACAGCGCTTCAACACCATCGCGAGAGCAACAGTTAATTATTAATTATTAATTAACTAATCTTCAGTTGGATTGTAATTAACAAATGTACAACACTGCACTTACATGCATCCAGGAATCAAAGTATTAACTATTGTTTCTGAATGCTATATCTTGCTGTAAGTTCCTAGCATTACAGTAGACATGAGCATCCTGAACTCTAATAAAGAAAAACACAAACAAAGAAACACGCATCAGCAGCATGGACACAACATGAACACCTCCGGTCTCAATAACGCACAGGGCAACAGATTTTTCTACAAAGAACGTGCAACTTTGGGAGGAGCTGTACTCATGTCCACAGGGAACTACAACAGGAAATGGCGAAGTTGCGCATGTGCGCAAATGCGTGAGTCCAAGGAGTGACGTATGCGCATCAGTCCAGCAGTGAGTTTTCCACATATGGGGTCTCTTCTGCCACTAACTAGACCGGGGGGGTCAGACCGCTAACATTAGACCCAGCGGTGGGGGGTCAGACCGCTAACATTAGACCCAGCGGTGGGGGGTCAGACCGCTAACATTAGACCCAGCGGTGGGGGGTCAGACCGCTAACATTAGACCCAGCGGTGGGGGGGTCAGACCGCTAACATTAGACCCAGCGGTGGGGGGGGTCAGACCGCTAACATTAGACCCAGCGGTGGGGGGTCAGACCGCTAACATTAGACCCAGCGGTGGGGGGGGTCAGACCGCTAACATTAGACCCAGCGGTGGGGGTCAGACCGCTAACATTAGACCCAGCGGTGGGGGGGTCAGACCGCTAACATTAGACCCAGCGGTGGGGGGTCAGACCGCTAACATTAGACCCAGCGGTGGGGGGTCAGACCGCTAACATTAGACCCAGCGGTGGGGGGTCAGACCGCTAACATTAGACCCAGCGGTGGGGGGTCAGACCGCTAACATTAGACCCAGCGGTGGGGGGTCAGACATTCTGACACTAAAATTAGACCCAGCGGTGGGGGGTCAGACCGCTAACATTAGACCCAGCGGTGGGGGTCAGACCTAACATTAGACCCAGCGGTGGGGGTCAGACCATCTAACATTAGACCCAGGGCGGGGGTCAGACCCAACATTAGACCCAGCGGTGGGGGGGTCCCATAACATTAGACCCAGCGGTGGGGGTCAGACCGCCAACATTAGACCCCAAACTGCTGGTGGGGGGTTTTAAAAGACCGCAACATTAGACCCAGCGGTGGGGGGTCAGACCGCTAACATTAGACCCAGCGGTGGGGGGTCAGCAGAACATTCTGACACTAAAATTAATTATTCAAATGTAACTTTTCATCCGTCCGCACAACGTTCACCCCGTGGATCTTTATTTTAGAGTCCAACCTGAGTCTAGGCCACATAGGATCTCCATCTGAGAACATGGGCCCGTGTGTTGTTGGTCCGACCCGTAATGTGTCCGTCCCCGGAACTAACGTTAGCTGTTTGTGTGTCCCATCGTGATGAAGACGGCGGAGTAAAACGCGCCAGTGTTTAGTTTCTTAAGAAGAAAGAAAGGTCCCAAACTGCTGGATGTGGTTTTAAAAGCTGAACCAAAGGCACACAGAGCAGGTTAGTTTTCTTTGTTAATGTCGCAGGGAGTCGGTGCTAAGCTAAGGTTAGCCGCTAGCAGCTAGCTCCTGCTAACGTGTTGTTGTTTCCTGAAACAGGTCGGGGAGAAGAGGAACTTTAACATGAAGTCCGAGAGGAAGCTGGCAGGGGACCAGGGGACAGGTGGGACACCTGGGACACCGTCACATCTCAAATATAGAAATATATATATATATATATATATGTGTGTGTACATGTATATAGAAGCTGTGTGTGTGTTTTCATGTATATACTGCATAGTATGTGTGTGTACATGTATATAGAAGCTATGTGTGTGTACATGTGTGTGTGTGTACATGTATATAGAACTAACTGTGTTAAATGTATGTAGAAGCTGTGTGTGTGTGTGTGTGTGTGTGTGTGTGTGTGTGTGGCGCTGTGACAGTGGAGGATGTGTTGGAGCGTTGGAACATAGTGTCCCTCTTTCATTCTGCAGTAAAAACCCATGAGATACATCTCCAAAGAATTCTAAATTCTGAATATTACAATCGTATCGCACAAATCTAAATCAGAAAAGGCTAAATTCGGTAATAGACGTTATTCTGAACATCCCAGCAGAATATGCTGATCACATGATCAAATGTATAATATTATCTTATTAAAAATTATAGTGTATATAAGTGTGCATGTGTACGTAGTCATCTCACTGTCCTAATATTCTGCACATGTAAGGGAGTTAATGTAGGCCAGCAGATGAAGTGCTCCTGTTCCTCTTGGATTGCTGTGTCATTCATGTTGCACAACCATTTTAACTGCATTTTGTGTCTGTTAAGAGGCACAAAGGCTCTAAAACCTTGCCCTGTTAACTGCGGTTTTAGCTCAGTGGAAGCTTGTACACGTAGCTGCAGATACTCAGTGTTGCCTGCACCGATTCAGGTCGGGGTTTTTCAATTGGAAATACACGCATATCTATAGCAATCAAGATTAACAACAACACAGATATATTTAGTCTACAGTCATTGAAGACAAATAAAATCAACATATCCTTAAATATTAAGAACTGTCTTCTTAAAATTGTTGCTGAATCATTTTCAGGGTTTGATTTTGCAATGTTTAATGAAATTGTAAATTGTACAAATATTCACACGGTCTGTGTTTCAGCTTTACCTCCAGATGTTCTGGTAGTGATTGTTGGTGAAGAGGAGCAGCAGGAGTGTAGCTCCAGTGTGGACCAGCTGGAGCCAGAGCCCCCCCTACACATTAAAGAGGAACAGGAGGAACTGTGGAGCAGTCAGGAGGGAGAGCAGCTTCAAGGGCTGGAGGAGGCTGATATCACCAAGTTCCCATTCACTCCTGTCCCTGTGAAGAGTGAAGATGATGAAGAGGAAGCTCAGTCCTCACAGCTTCATCAGAGACAAACTCAACACATGGAAACAGAAGCTGATGGAGAGGACTGTGGAGGACCAGAACCAGCCAGGAACTCACAACCAGAGACTGAAGACCAGACAGGAGACTCTTCAGAGACTGAAGTCAGTGATGGTGATTGGGAGGAGAGAACTCACTCAGGTTTAAACTCTCTGAAACATGATTCAAGATGTAAGAAAACAATCAGCTGCTCTGAGTGTGGGAAAATATTTGGCCGCAAGTCACATCTGAAGCCACATATGAGAATCCACACTGGAGAAAAACCTTTCAGCTGCTCAGTTTGTAAGAAATCTTTTACACAGAGTGGAGGTTTTCGAAGACACATGACAGTCCACAAAGGAGAGAAAACATTCAGCTGCAGTGTTTGTAACAAAACATTTGCCTGGCGTCTACAGATCAAAAGACATAAATGTCTTAGTCGTCAGTCATTGCAACTTCATCAGAGTCAAACTGAGGAGAACAGAGAGGCAGACCCTGAACCTCAGTCATCTTTAAACTCTCAGAACCATGATTTAAGATGTGAGGAATCATTTAGCTGCTCTGAGTGTGGGAGAAGATTTGGCCAAAAGGGAAATCTGAACAGACACATAATGACTCACACAGGTGAAAAACCTTTTTGCTGCTCAGTCTGTAAGGAATCTTTTTCACAGAGAGGAGATTTACAGAGACACATGAGAACTCACACAGGAGAGAAACCTCTCAGCTGCTCAGAGTGTGGGAGAAGATTTAAGGACAGGAGAAATCTGATGAGGCACACAAGAACTCACACTGGAGAAAAACCTTTCAGCTGCATGTTTTGTAAGAAGTCTTTCACACAGAGAGGGAATTTACAGACGCACATAATCATCCACACCGGAGAGAAGCCCTTCAGCTGCTCAGTCTGTTCCAAATCTTTTGCACGGATCGGAGACTTACAGAGACACAGGAGAACTCACACCGGCGAGAGGCCGTTCTGCTGCACAGTCTGTAAGAAATCTTTCACACAGAGTGGAGATGTGCAGAGACACATGAGCATCCACAGGAAAGAAGAAGGAGGAAGATGAACAGAAGCAGGGCTTCTGTCTGGCTGCAACTAAGGATTATTGTCATTGTTTATTAGAGGGTAACTTTGTTGTTTTTTAACCTGGACCCTGTGTTTTCTATGTGGCTAAAGCACTATTTGCACGGGATTAGTATTAGCTAGGGACCTCTAGTCATTTGTAATAATTACAGACGTTTGATCTTTATCCTGTGTCTAAAGTTTGGAGTTAAAAATTTTTAAATTAACAGGTCCTGGGATAACGTTACTCCCGTGTGAATCTCTTAATATCATTTTAAATGTTTACTTTGTGGTGATGTCTTAAGATTCTACTCATGGACTATGTAATATGGGATCCATGGGATGCCGCCTTTCAAGGCCAACCTAGTCTGGACCTCTGTCAACCGGAGACCTCCGTCCCCGAGTCAGCGTGTTCCCCGCAGGTTCCTCTGAGGGCTGACTGAGGATAGGGTATGAGCCTCTGGTACCGTCTACCGGGCCTGGCCAAGAAGATACGGACCCCAACCCGGCATCCTTCACCCAGATGGCATGAATATTAATGAGCTCAGGCACCTCCACCCAACTCTCGGTGAGGTCTGTTTCTCAGTATGTTCAAGTAAAAGCAGGCATCGGGTAACCTGTGCGAATGCACCACAAGAAACTCAGATGTGGGGGGGTAATTTTTAAATTACACAAGGTCCCTAGATAATACTAATCCCGTGCAAATAGGTCTTAAAGGTGCCCTGACACACGTATCTCATGACTTTGTGGTGATGTCTGAAGTTCTACCATGGACTATGTAACTTGGTTACCATGGTTAACCTTTTTCAACATCTTCCAGCGTGGTAAATGAAAGCCTGCAGGAAGTCACAGCACCATTTGGGCCAGTTCTCATAAATATACAACCATTTAAGCTGCTGAACTTCTGAATGTTCACAGCCTTATCGCCAATGAGAGCCTGGCCCGCATCCTTCAACCAGATCATGAATATTAAAGAGCTTAGGCAACATGACGTCAGACTGACCAGCTGTTGTGATTGGTCTGATTTCTCCTCTTATTTCTTTCCAGGCGCTAGAGCTGACACACACACACACACACACACACACACACACACACACACACACACACACACACACACACTTAAAAAATGCAAGTAAAACGTTTTTGTGTGGCGGGGCACCTTTTACGAGACTGGCTCAGCTGTGAACCCAGCTGCACTACCCTCTAATAATCCTACAGGACAAATATTTGGGTTAACTAAAGGTTCCAGACTGGTCTGGCTGCAGACCTCCACTGTGGAAGTCGCTTCACGTTTCTTCTTTTTAACGTTGAATCTTTGTAAATCAGGGATCTTCAATGTTTTTTAAGCCAAGGAACCCTTAACTGAAAGAGAGCTGCATCAGGATCCCCCTACTACATATGTTGTAAAAGATTAAGGTGCATAATAAACTGGGCCTAGGGTGGCCTAAAGCCTGTATACATACGTGTTTTTGCATAGTATTACTATTAAAATACCTAAATAATTGTTGGCATGATTTTATGAATCATGGTTTATTCGTACACATACATGTGGAGCAGTGAATCCTCACGATGAGACGGATCTATGAAAATATTATGTTGGATTCATATTAACCCATGAGGACGACATGAGGACGACATGAAGGATAAGAAAGGGGGAAGTGTAAATGAATAAGAAGCATGATTACACATGGGTAGAAAATGTTTCAATTAGCAAATAGTGTGTTCCTCTGTGTGTGTGTGTGTGTGCGTGTGCGCGCGCGTGCGTGCTTGCTTGCGACGTGTGTTCTCCTGTGTGTGTCTGCGTCTGCGCGCGTAAGTGCGTGCGTTTGTAGTGCATAAAAAGTCCCCAAAACGAAGGAGTTGAACCAGTTAAAGACGCCATGACAGTGACTCTGCTTCGGGCCTGTGTCTTAATGATAGAATCTCGGGGCTTTTATTTTGCCAGTGGCCCCCAGCCGGAAGTGGTGCTGCTGTAGTTTCCGGGTGCTGAGCAGCGGGAGCAGTGAGGAGAGAAGCCGTTAGCTGAATCCAAATCAGGGAATCCCAAACAGCGTTTCTTAGTTTGTTCATCAGAGATGGAGCGACCCCGGAGACAGCTGGAGGAGACCAAGCTGGGGGGGCAAGGTTAGTCTGAGAGGCCGTCACAAGCTAAGCTAACGTTAGCATGCTGCTAGCTCCTGGAGCTAACGTTAGCCTGCTGGCTGCTAGCATGCTGCTAGCTCCTGGAGCTAACGGGTTATAGCAGGAGTCTGTTTACTTTTTTTTATCAAAATTCTGCAGCCAATCAGAATTGAGTATTCACCCAGATCATGGTATAAAGATGGAGAGAGAGAGAGAGAGAGACATGCAGCAGCACACAAACATGCAGAAGGTTAACTGGCTGTTAAATGTAATGGGACACTGATGCTGAAGCACACACACAAACAAACGCATACACACAGATACACAAACACGCGCATTCACACATACACAGTCGCACAGACACACTCACAAACACACACAGACAGACGCACACACACATACAGTCACGCACGCACACACACAGACAGACGCACTCAGACAGTCACGCAGACATGCACGCACGCACACACACAGACAGACAGACGCACTCACACAAACAGTCACAAAATCACACACAGACAGATAAACACACACAAACACATGCATACACACACAGACACACACAGCCACGCCCATGTCTGTACTGTAGCTTGATTGTAATGAAGCATCAACAGAGAGAAGTTGTCTCCGTCCGTGTGTTAACAGACACCTGGGGGGACGCTGGAAACCAGTCTCGATTCACAATTTCATTTTTAAAAAGCTTAGATTTTTTATTTTTAATAACTTTTGATTCTCATAAGTAGCTCAGTCCGTAGGGCAGCCCCCCCGCCATCTCTCCATTAGTGCATGTATAGGACTTGAGCATGTGTGTGTAGTTCAGGCCTGTGTGTAATAGCAACAGAGTGTAAATTAGAATTTCCTCTTGTGGGGCTAATAAAGGATTTATATTATTATTATTATTATTATTATTATTATTATTATTATTATTACATTTAATGAGCTTATTGCATCACAAATGCTACGACTTTCTACGGTGAGTTTTAAACAGACCGTATAAAATAGGTTTTAAAGTGCTCCCTTCTCTTCGTTGAAGCCTCTTATGTTTACAGGCTCATAAATATCTATGTTTGGTCAATTTCTTTTGTCATGTGTGCAATAAACATTACACTTCGTGAAAAAGAAATCGTGGTAGAGAATCCATCCATCTTCATCCGCTTATCCGGAGTCGGGTCTCGGGGGCAGCAGCTCCAGTAGGGGACCCCAAACTTCCCTTTCCCGAGCCACATCAACCAGCTCCGACTGGGGATCCCAAGCGTTCCCAGGCCAGGTTGGAGATATAATCTCTCCACCTAGTCCTGGGTCTTCCCCAGGCCTCCTCCCAGCTGGATGTGCCTGGAACACCTCCCTAGGGAGGCGCCCAGGAGGCATCCTTACCAGATGCCCGAACCACCTCAACTGGCTCCTTTCGACGTGAAGGAGCAGCGGCTCTACTCCGAGCTCCTCTCGGATGACTGAGCTTCTCACCCTATCTCTAAGGGAGACCCAGCCCCCCTCCTGAGGAAACCCATTTGGCCGCTTGTACCCTGGATCTCGTTCTTTCGGTCATGACCCAGCCTTCATGACCATAGGTGAGGGTAGGAACGAAAATTGCCCGGTAGATCGAGAGCTTTGCCTTCTGGCTCAGCTCCCTTTTCGTCTCAACGGTGCGATAAACAGAATGTAATACCGCACCGGCTGCTCCGATTCTCCGACCAATCTCACGCTCCATAGTCCCCTCACTCGCGAACAAGACCCCAAGATACTTAAACTCCTTCACTTGGGGTAAGGACTCACTCCCCACCTGAAGAAAGCACTCCATCGGTTTCCAGAGCAGAGAATCGTGATATCAATTCTAAGCTAATAATAATAATAAGAGTCAAGTGTTGCTGTTGAAAAATATGAACACAAGAAAGTGAGAGAAGTGTAAATTGCAACAGTTAAGTTCATTTAATATTGTTTGGGGCATATTCTTTTGCTTCCACCAAAACAAGCTCTGTATCATGGCCAGACCTCACTCCACAGCGCTGTGGAGATAGAGCTATCTATGGGAGACAGAAACATTACTCCATGTCAGTATTGATGGACAACAACTCCACAGAGAATGTTTAACGTAAATAATTGTGAACAGAAGTTTGTGGGTATTCTTTAACAGACTCTCCATTTGTTTCAGCTTTACCTCCAGACGTTCTGAAAGTGATTGTTGGTGAAGAGGAGCAGCAGGAACCAGAAGCCCCCCCACACATTAAAGAGGAACAGGAGGAACTGTGGAGCAGTCAGGAGGGAGAGCAGCTTCAAGGGCTGCAGGAGGCTGATATCACCAAGTTCCCATTCACTCCTGTCCCTGTGAAGAGTGAAGATGATGAAGAGGAAGCTCAGTCCTCACAGCTTCATCAGAGACAAACTCAACACATGGAAACAGAAGCTGATGGAGAGGACTGTGGAGGACCAGAACCAGCCAGGAACTCACATCCACTTTTACAACCAGAGACTAAAGACCAGACTGGAGACTCTTCAGAGACAGAAGTCAGTGATGGTGATTGGGAGGAGAGCACTCAGTCAGGTTTAAACTCTCTGAAGAATGATGAAGTCACTGTCGGTGATATTAACTCTACTTCCATTGAGAGATCGTTCAGCTGCTCTGAGTGTGGTCAAAGATTCGGCCGTAAGCCACACCTGAACGCACACATGAGAATTCACACCGGAGAAAAGCCTTTTAGCTGCTCTTTCTGCGGTAAAAGATTTTCTCAAAAGGGGAACTCAATCAGTCACATGAGACTCCACACGGGAGAGAAGCCTTTCAGCTGCTCGGTCTGTAAAAAGACTTTCAGATACAGTGGAGATGTCAGCAGGCACATGAGGATCCACACAGGAAAGAAAAGGCTCCGATGCAACATTAGCGAAACGCGATCAGAACCAGCAGGGAACGTGGATCCACAAACTAATTCACAGACGGCTGCTGACAATAAACGCTCAGAACGAAAAGCCGAAGCGAGTGATGAAGGTTGGGATGAGAGCGCAGAGCCTCAGTCAAGTTCAAACTCTGACGATGCCTCCGAGGAAAAAGAGGCGTTCAGCTGCTCTGAATGCGGGAGAACGTTTTGTCGTAGGGACCATCTGATGAGCCACATGAGAACGCACACAGGAGAGAAACCGTTCAGCTGCTCCGTGTGTCAGAAACGTTTCAGCTGCAGCGGAAACATTTTGGCACACATGAGGATTCACACAGGCGAGAAGCCGTTTGAGTGCTCATTTTGCGACAAAAGCTTTAGCCAGAAAGGAACTTTGCAGCTTCACGTGAGAATTCACACGGGAGAGAAACCATTTAGTTGCCCCTTTTGCGATAAAAGATTTGCGCATAAAAGACGCATGACGCTGCACATGTCGGTCCACACGGAGGAGAAACGGTTCAGCTGCAGCGCTTGCGACAAAAAATTCACGTGGTACACGCAGCTGAAAACCCACAAGTGTGTCGGGGATTCGTCGCAGCGACAGCGTCAGAGCAAAAAGGCTCGAGAGCAGGAGATGTTCAGCTGCTCCGAGTGCGGGAAAACTTTCAGCCTGAAGGGCAACCTGAAGACACACATGAGGATTCACACGGGAGAGAAACCGTTTGGCTGCTCCGTCTGCGGCAAAGGCTTCAAACAGAACGTGCACCTGACGGAGCACATGACCATCCACACCGGGGAGAAACTGTATAAGTGCAGCGTTTGTGGAAAAGGATTCAATAAGAAGTCGCTCGTCAAAAACCATCCTTGTGTTTAATCCCTTTTGTCAGATTTGGATCACATCCTGACTGTGTGTGTGTGTGTGTGTGTGTGTGTGTGTGTGTGTTGTGTGTGTGTTAGGGTTTCTGCAGGGTCTTAAAAAGTCTTACATTACAAAATTTTAAAATAGGCCTTGAATAGTCTTAAATTCCCTAAGTATCGTCAGAGAATGTCTAATAAGGGTTCTTCCGAGTTGGTACAATGGGGCTTAATAAGGAGTGAACCGGCTCTCCGGACACGGGCTCTGGTATTGTGTTCTAGGTCTTAATATTTCTGTGTCCATGTTAGGCCGCCTACGCAAAACCGCTTTGTGCCGGCCATTCCATTGATTTCCTCTGGGGAGGGCGGTGCCACCCAACTATGCAGTGCACTACCCCTGGTGTCGCGCACCACTCTCATATGCCGCTTTGCGCTAGTTGCCGCTGACCTTTCAAAAGCGCAACCAATGAGATAACAGCATGTCGTTACATAGCAACAGGAAATTGCTTCCTTGCCACCCGTGATGACGAAAGAGCAAATTGCAACCTCTAATGCTCTGAAATGTTCCTTGAGCGCTTTAAGAGTTCTTCTTTTATATTCTGTGTTGCTGTATTACGAACAGCAACATATATTGCTGCCAATCAGCTTTTGTGTTATTGGTCTGTTATCGTACAACAGACATAAAACAGATTTTATTTGTTTGAATGTCATTCATCAAGGTCTTAAAAAGTCTCCAACTGATTTTATTTTTGTTATGGTATCAAATCATAACAAGAGTTACCTCAGGACAAATTACAAGACCACACTATAATTTACAAAGACCCAACAATTACATATAAGTTTTCTCGAAGGGGAAAGTTTTAACTTTACCCTTAAATGTGGTGACGGTGTCTGCCTCCCAGACCGGGAGCTGGTCCCACAGGAGAGGAGCTGGTCCCCTGTACTCAGGAGAGGGTCCCACAGATAGCTAGCTAAGGGCTCTGGTCCCTGTCCTCAGATTGGGAGCTGGTCCCACAAGAGAGGAGCCTGATAGCTAAGGGCTCTGGTCCCTGTACTCAGATTGGGAGCTGGTTCCACAAGAGAGGAGCCTGATAGCTAAGGGCTCTGGTCCCTGTCCTCAGATTGGGAGCTGGTCCCACAAGAGAGGAGCCTGATAGCTAAGGGCTCTGGCTCCCATTCTACTTTTAGAGACTCTAGGAACCACAAGTAGCTCTAAATTCTGGGAGCGTAGTGCTCTAGTGGGACAATTGTAATTTCCCCACTGGGGATCAATACATTACAAAACAGTATAGCATTAAGGTACTTTGTCTTAAATTTGACTTACAGTTGACTTGGGGAAACCTGCAGAAACCCTGACATCTTGAAGTCTTGTAGTCATATTACAGAGATAACAAGTGATGAGTGTCTATTCCACTGCGGGGGGGGGTTTGTCTGCAGCTGTGCAACGATTAATCAACTGATCAGTCAATCGATTAAAAAAATTAATGCAACTACTTTAATAATCGATTAATTAATCGCAAAAATAACTGAAAGATTTCTCAAATATAGAGGCTTCCTTTTGCTCGATGGTGTTTTTAGCCCCAACGTTGAATTTGTTTGGCGGTTGAGTTCAGATATCAACAATCTTTGCACAGCATCGCTTACTTACTGAAAATCTAAGCTGAAAATCTTTGGTGTTTTGGACAGAACAAGACATTTAACCCTCATGTTGTCTTTGGGTCAAATTTGACCTGTTTTCAAAGTTTTTTTTAAATATCTAAAATAAAGGAATTTGAAACACGGGTGAAAAATGTTGGAAAAAGCAGCAAAATATATGAAAAAAAAATCAAAAATGCAAAAACTTCATAAAAAAACTTTGTAAACAGCAACAAAAACGTTGAGATATGGGGAAAGTGTTTTTCATGGTCACAGGGAAGACAACACAAGGGTTAAAGACATCAGCTTAGATTTAGAGAAACCGGGACATTTTTCACTATTTTCTGACATTTTATGGACCAAACGATGAATCGATTAATTGAGAAGATAATCAGAAGTTGCAGCCCTACAGTGTGGAAGCTAAAAAAGCTGAATACATATTTAAGCTTGTAGCGCTGAAACATTTTACTTTGAAAACCATCTGAACATTTGTGGAACTAATAAGTGAAGCGTCTGAGGAAAAGGATTTAAGAAGTCGCTCAGCAAACAAACATCCGTGAGTTTAATGCTTTTTGTCACATCCTAAATTTACAAAGTCATATTTACTGAGATAACAGTTGATGTCGACTAATCAGTCAATCGATGAAAAAAAAAATCTATTTGATGATTTAATAACTATTTTGATAACCGATTAAACCGACACCAAGACTGCAGCTAACGATTATGTTCCCAGTCGATTGATGTGTGGATTATTTCCGGGATGAATGGATTAGTAGTTTGGTCTCTAAAATCTCTAAATGTGGATCAGTGTTTTCCAAAGTCCTCAGATGTCTTGTTTTTCCACAACTCAAAGAGAGAAGAAACTAGAACATATTCACATTAAATAAGCCGACACCACACACGTTTTAGAGTTTAGTGATTATTTTCATAATTGACAACTAAAACTAAAAAACCTCTCTGATTCCAGTTAACCCTTTAAGGTATTCGGGTCAAATTGACCCATTTCAAATTTTTACACGAAGAAAAATGGTCCAAGTTACATTTTTTCTACCTGGAAATCAACATCCTTACCTTATTTCCTGAGATAAACATGTATTCTAAATCAATTCAGAAATTATTCTGGATATGACACTTATGTTGTTTCCATAGTGGATTTCTAACATGAATTATAACATTATGTTTATATATAACATTGTGTTCTAGTAGAGACTGATGTATTCCCTAAACATAGATGTTATCTCAGCTGTTGGAAATGGAGATAAAGACAATATTTGGTAATAGATTATGAGTTAACATTGTTTTTAAAACCCCAAATAAGTCCCGAGGGATAAGAGAGGGTCAGAAAGTGAAGACAACACAAGGGTTAAATGTGAATATTTTCTAGTTTCTTCACTCCTGAAACTATGAACAAGTGTAAATGGACTTTATTTATTTATTATTAAGGCGTTTTGACGACTTAAAGCCATTTAACATAGTCCAGGACCCATTCACATACATTCATGCACTGTGGCCGAGGCTGCTCAACACACGTCTACGCTCTGATGCCAGTTATGGGTTCAGTGTCTTGCCCAAGGACACTGAACCCGAACTGCAGGGCCAGGGATTGAACCTCCAACCTCCGATTTGTAGGCTACACCTAAAACTGCTTTACCACCTGAGCCAAATCCGCCTGGTCTACATCGTGACGTTCCACTTCCGGGATTACTCCGGTTCTGCAGGAAATTCCACCGGATGCATTTTCACCAAGTTCCTCTTCCTTTGCATTAATAACCAAGAAGCACCGATAACAAAGATCTGAATATGTTGTTAATGTAACGTTTTTAAAGGTATTCATCAGTTTGTATTTATGCAGTCTTAACTAAATATGACCTTTCTGGGTGGAATGTAATTACATTTTATTTTGAAAACCATCTGAACTTTTGTGGCCTGATTTCCGTTCTGTCAATGATGTAAAACGTATGTAGACCCAGGACTAGTCCAGCTGAGAAGAGGCCTGGGGGTAGAGCCAGGACTAGGTGGAGGGTCCAGCTGGGAGGAGGCCTCGGGGTAGAGCCAGGACTAGGTGGAGGGACGTCCAGCTGGGAGGAGGCCTGGGGAAGGGTCCAGCTGGGAGGAGGCCTCGGGGAAGACCCAGGACTAGTCTAGCTGAGAAGAGGCCTCGGGGTAGAGCCAGGACTAGGACCAGCTGGGAGGAGGCCTGGGAGGGGACTAGGTGGAGGGACGTCCAGCTGGGAGGAGGCCTCCCAGGACTAGGTGGAGGGGCCCAGCTGGGACTAAGACCCAGGACTAGGTGGAGGGACGTCCAGCTGGGAGGAGGCCTCGGGGAAGACCCAGGACTAGGTGGAGGGATTATATCTCCAACCTGTCCTGGGAACGCCTTGGGACCCCCCAGTCGGAGCTGGTTGATGTGGCTTGGGGAAGGGAAGTTTGGGGTCCCCTACTGGAGCTGGTCCCCCCGAGACCCGACCCCAGACGAATATGGATGGATAAACTGGGACGAGGTGATTTTGTCTGAAAAACAGCTCAAGAAAAGATATACAGTCATATAGTAGCTGCAGTGTCATTCCTGCCTTTTTCTTCATTTCCCAAGATGCATTGGTGTTAACAGTAAATACCTGTAGCCTGTAACATTCGCAGATAGTGCTGTAATAGTATTATTTTCTCCCAGAATGCATTGCCATTTACAGTATGATCCTGCGTACCATTAAAGCAGCGAAGTACTTGGAGATTTAATCTGTATCAATGGATACGATGTTTTCAAAAGAGACTGTTACACTTCCTGAAAGTATTTGGTTTCAGCGATGTGCAGTTTACTGTATTTTTTTATTTTAATTTATTGTAAACAGACATACAAGGTATCAGAGTCAGAAATACTTTATTGATCCCCGAAGGGAAACTCTGTGTTGCAGTTGCACAAATAGTATGAATATCAAATGGAAATAAAGAAATATAAAGAGTGTGGAGATGTACGGTATTTACATAGTTAAGGAGTTGTAATGGTGAGCAGTAATAATAATAAAATAATTATAATAATTATAATAATAATGGTAGCAGCAGAGTATTGAACACATTTTAAGCCGGTGTTATTGCATAAACAGATATTATTGTCCAGATAATTATAAGTAATAAGTAGTAGTGAGATAATGGAGTATCTGACCGGACCAAAAAAATTAGATAAAATAAAATGAAAAAAAGGTGGGGGGGGGGAGCCTCTCTTTGTCCATCTCCTCAGTTTATCTCTCTGGAGCCTGACGTTGGGGGTGTGGTTCTGTGTTTGGCCACTGGGGGGGGCTCTGCCACAGGAGATGCTGCACACCTGGACCCGGGGCTGCTGATCACCTTGATCAGCAGCCCCGGGTCCAGGTGTGATCAGCAGCCCCGGGTCCAGGTGTGCAGCAGGCAGCTCGCTACAGGCTCAGCAGTGGGGGGGTGACGTACCTGAGATGAAACGGACTAAACGGACACCTGTACTACGGTGAGTCTCTTTAAATAATAATAATAATAACCACTCAAAATATTTAATAACTGGCATCAGTTCAATCAGGAGCGTCAAACTTCAGCTTCACTCAGGGCCAGGTGAGAGAAACCGTCTAATATCTTCTAATATTTCTATCTAATCACTTTATTACTGCATGTCTTAGGCGTCGGTTTCCATGGCGACGGTCAGATTTCACCATGAGGCATTTTGTACCCACCGGTTATCTTTGAAAACCTCGAGCTCATTTTAATTAAAAAACAAACAAACTGATACAAAATACCAACCAACCCATAAAACCTCTTTCTCCCTACGGGGGGGGGGCAGACACAGCTCAGGTCCTTCGTGTATTTATTAATGGAGAGATGTGGGGGGGCTGCCAGTACTGTATTATTGCATGTCTTTTATACATGGGGGGCGGTTTCAGTGGGGAATGGCCGATGTAGATTGGGTGGATGCATATTGTTGTGAATAGAGAGCACCTCATATTTTGCTTTTTCAATCTTTGGCGTAATTGTAGTATAGAAGTCATTAGATTAGATTAGATAATACTTTATTCATCCCACAGCGGGGACATTTCTTTGTTACATTAGCATTCTCTACAATAAGAGCAAAAAACAAACAAGTAAACACACAAGAAAAACAGGCAAACAATGCTGTGTTTAGATATGGTCAGTTGTATTGTGAATTAAAATCAAATAATTAGCAAAAGGCCCAGTCAGCCTCTGGTAGGCCAGGCCTGTTTCCCTTTGTCTCCTCTCTGAGTCTACATGGTCTACATGGTCTACATGGACATGGTCTACATGGACACATGGACACATGGTCTACATGGACACATGGTCTACATGGACACATGGTCTACATGGACACATGGACACATGGTCTACATGGTCTACATGGACACATGGACACATGGTCTACATGAAGCAGAACATAGTGGCTCATGTGTCTGATGTTTTCTGAAAACTTAAAGCTTTCTACTTTACAAAAACGTGTCGGACATCATCACATGTTTACAGGTTTCTTCATTTACATTAGTAAGCTCCAGGACCTGCATGATAATAAATGTGTCTCTGTCCCCAAACCTTATATAGCGTTCTTACTTTTTGGGCCTCATAAAGCCCCAAAAACATTGAAACAATGTTCCTTAGCCATCAATTAAATATGCAACAAAAGCTGCCTAAAAAAGCTACAAAAACATTGGAAAAAGCGTCAGAAATGGTGCCGACAGTTAGGTTTAGAGACCAAAACAACTCTTAAGTCAAGGGAAAAGATGGCGGTACCCTCTCTCTTTGGAATGGGTTTTTTAATTTTTTATTCTTGCATGTTTTGTTTTTGTGCATGATCTAAAAACATCCCAGGATAAGAAAACCACGCTAGAAGCAGAAGCTAACCGGAAATATCCGGTTGGATTGTCTTTAATGTTTAAAGCAGTAAACGCAGCCGTGAATATGAGACACATGTTCCTGTGATGAGGCTGCAGAGGGGTGATTGTGTTACATGCTCTCCAGATTTGTGTGTCTCTCTCTCTCTGTGCGTGTGTGTGTGTCTGTGTGTGCACACGTGCTTGTCTCTCTTTGTGTGTGTGTGTGCGCTCACATGCCAGTGTGTGTGTGTGTGTGTGTGTGTGTGTGTGGTGCGTAAATGTCTTTCTTCTCCTTTGTTCTGAAACACAAAGCTGTGTTCACACACTCAGATCTGTTACTGCAGTAAAAGTACAAATATTACAGTGTACAAATACTCTGTTACAGTAGAGGTCCTGCATTCTCTTCTTATGGAAGATAAACCAGAATCTAAACATAAAAAACAGATTTTGCCTGTAGATTCTGTTTAAAAAGCCAACAGCCGATCTCAGATATCTAATTCATTTCATTATCGATTCATCTGCCCATTATTTTTCAATTATTTGATTGTTTGATCTATAAAATGGTGAAATATTTCCATTCCCAGGTCCTCAAAGTCCAAGTCCAATGTCTTTAAATGTCTTGTAAGTCCAAAACCGAAAGATATTAAGATTAATATGATATAAAACAGAGACAAGCAGGAGAACCTCCACATTTAAGAAGCTAAAAACAACATTTTCTGACATTAATTTTAAAAACTAGAGAATGCATTTCTGCAGAAAGGGCGGTGTGAACGCTGGAAGGCGGACGCTACGCCGTTGGGGATGATGTTGATCTGTCGTTACTAACGTCATTGACGCGGTCGATCAGCATCTTCTCCTCTCTCGCCGCCATGGGGTGGAACCTCTGACGCAGGGTGAGCAGGAGAAACGCCTTCAGGTTCCTCGGGAGTGCCCACTTCCCTCTGGACCCGTCCCAGTTTGTCGTGACGCACCACGCCCGGTATTTCTCCTCCGGGGTGATGAACCGGAACAGCAAGCAGCCGTAACGATCCGCCTGGCCCTGGCTCATCCAGAGGAGCGTCAGGTGATCCTCTGGCGTCACGTCGCGGATCTCTATGTCCGGATGCTGCAAGGGGACGCTGGTAAAAATGCTCGCTGTCGGAGGAACAGGACGCTGAAGCCGACACCGTGGATGCGAGTCTGGGGTTCAATGGCGCCATCTCCGGCATCTTCAGAGAGATTAAACCTGACGGAGGTTCTCTGCTCTTCTTCAAAACATCACAGGTACCTTCTGTTTCCATGTGTTGAGTTTGTCTCTGATGAAGCTGTGAGGACTGAGCTTCCTCTTCATCATCTTCACTCTTCACAGGGACAGGAGTGAATGGGAACTTGGTGATATCAGCCTCCTCCAGCCCTTGAAGCTGCTCTCCCTCCTGACTGCTCCACAGTTCCTCCTGTTCCTCTTTAATGCGTCGCCTCAGACTTCCTGCTTCTGTAAAATGTCCCTCTCCCGTTTGACTCCTACTGTCGATCTGCATGGGAGTGTTGTTAAATGTTTCATCGCTCTGAGAGACTTCGTCATGTTTCAGAGAGTTTACACCTGACAAACGCACACTTCTCCCTTTCAAAAAATCACTGTCATCATTCTCAGGTTCAGCAGAGTCTCCAGTCTGGTCTTCAGTCTCTGGTTGTAAAAGTGGATGTGAGTTCCTGGCTGGTTCTGGTCCTCCACAGTCCTCTCCATCAGCTTCTGTTTCCATGTGTTGAGTTCCTCTGCTGGCTGGAGGCTCCGCCTCTCTGTCCTCCTCCGTTTGAGTTTGCTGTGAGCACGGACGACCGACACATTTGTGAGTTTTGACCTGACTCAGCCAGGCGAACGTCTTGTCACAAACGCTGCAGCTGAATCGCTTCTCCCCCGTGTGGACTCTCATGTGGTGCGTCAGGTTCCCCGCCTGGGTGAAACCTTTGCCACAAAACGAGCAGCTGAACGGCTTCTCCCCCGTGTGCGTTCTCATGTGTACCTTCAGATGCGCCTCGCTCAGAATCCTCAGATCACAAACCGAGCAGACGCAGGGCTTGTCTCCCGTGTGGACCCTCATGTGCTGCGTCAGTTGCACCTTCTGTCCGAAGCTTTTGTCGCACACCGAGCAGCTGAAAGGCTTTTCTCCCGTGTGATTCCTCATGTGTCTTTTCAGATTCCCGCTCCCAATGAAAGCTTTACCGCACACCGAGCAGCTGAACGGTCTCTCGCCCGTGTGCGTCCTCATGTGCGTCTTCAGGTGTTCTTTGCTCAAAACTCCCTGATCGCAAACCGAGCAGCTGAAAGGCTTCTCTCCCGTGTGGATCATCACGTGTCTCTGTAAATGCTGCCTGCGTGCAAACGCTTTCTGGCACACCGAACAGCTGAAAGGCTTTTCACCTGTGTGAGTTCTCATGTGCTCCGTCAGCTGCACCTTCTGTATAAAGATTTTACCACAAACCGAGCAGCTGAAAGGCTTCTCTCCCGTGTGAGACTTCATGTGTCTCTTCAGATGTTGCTTTGTTCCAAATTTTTTCCCACACTCAAAACAGCTAAATGACTCTTTGTCATCACTGACGGGAACCTCCTCGCGTTCCAGGGAGTTAAAACCTGACCGACTTTCGCTGGCATCCTTCCAAACATCGCTATCGACACTATTGTCGGTCTCTGGTTGTAAAAGTGGATGTGAGTTCCTGGCTGGTTCTGGTCCTCCACAGTCCTCTCCATCAGCGTCTGTTTCCATGTGTTGAGTTTGTCTCTGAAGCCCTGTTCAAGTGAGATAAAAAACTATTTAATTATTGGGTGAGTGGCAGCTGCGTAGCAGCTTTCACCGTAACGTCATGAAAGTTAGAACAACTAGTTGGACATTTTCTGAGCTAGATCCTTCAGAAACTGTTCAGTCATGTTTTATACTCTTAAAATAAAATAAATCAGCTTCTCTTGAACTTTAATCCTCTTCAGTTTTGCAGATTGTTTCTTTTTTCTGACTAAAAACCTGTTAACCCTGCTTTTGTCCTCGGGTCAAAATTTGACCCTTTTTTCAAAAGTTTCTACATCAGAAATTTGGGTTTCTTTCAAACAAGTTTCCCAAAAATAACACAAAAGGTTTTTACTCCTCGCAGGTTAAAATTGAGGATCAGTTTACTGATTACTTTCATTGAATTTTGGGTGTTTTATTCAATCTTGTAGCATTTGAGGAAAAAAAACATTAAAACAGTATCCTGACTAAACTTTGACAGTTTGTGATTACCAAATAAAATCCTAACTATATGTCAAAATAATTCATAATTTCAGGTTTTTTTTTTTTAAAGGTACAATTTCATATAAAGGTTTACTGATTATGAATTCTAAAAATGTGTGTAAATAATGTAATGAGTAATATTAGTGGTAAATCTGGTGGTAGTTAGAAAAAGTGAAATTTTTACCCAGGAGGACAACACACAGGTTAAATAAAGGCGTCCACATTGTTCCTACCTTCCTCTTCATCATCTTCACTCTTCACAGGGACAGGAGTGAATGGGAACTTGGTGATATCAGCCTCCTCCAGCCCTTGAAGCTGCTCTCCCTGCTGACTGCTCCACAGTTCCTCCTGTTCCTCTTTAATGTGTGAGGGGGACTTGGGCTCCTCCTGGTCCACAATGTAGCTACACTCCTGCTGCTCAGGGGGAACCTCTTCTTTAACCCCCAACGGCTGCTGAACATCTGCAGAATACAGAGAAACACACATTGAGAGATGTTGCAGATAAATGTCATCGTTCATTAAAACCACAGCTCTTCTGCAGATCACGGAACATCTAGTCTATATCCAAGAAGTTCCACTTCCGGGATTGCTCTGGTGCCGCCAAAATCCTGCCTAATGTCCCTCATTTGGCCCAGATATTGTGATGGTTACCTTCCTCTTCTTTTAGCTGTTCTGTCCAATCTGAGGACTATGGTTCCTGGTCCTCCTCTGGTGGAAACCCAGACAGCTTTCTGTCCAATCTGAGGACTATGGTTACCTGGTCCTCAGATCTCTGCAGGGTAAATCCAGACAGCTAGCTAGACTATCTGTCCAATCTGAGGACTATGGTTACCTGGTCCTCAGATCTCTGCAGGGTAAATCCATGTCAAAACCTAGAGACTTTCAATCACAATATGACATTTATTACATGTATTTGTGTCAAAATGACCCAAACATCTTTGCGTATTCTATTTAGCCTGGAAACACTTCAACACGCTTGGGTGTCACATGAAAAATAGGCGTAGG
Organism: Etheostoma perlongum; assembly: GCA_026937815.1. Classification (NCBI taxonomy): domain Eukaryota; kingdom Metazoa; phylum Chordata; class Actinopteri; order Perciformes; family Percidae; genus Etheostoma; species Etheostoma perlongum. The sequence goes on from CM049384.1 coordinate 619,194, forward strand.
CCCTATTTCTAGCATCCACGCGCCTGTTAACAATGCGCAAGCTCTAACCTGTTAACATGGGAGCCGAAATAATAATATAAAATAATAAAAACGGACACGCCACCCAGGCAGAGTGCAGGAGTCCTAAAACTACTTCTGAACGTACACAAGTTCCACAAAAACAAGTTCCTTCCTGAGACTACTTAGCAGCGGCACCGTGGCTCCGTCCGGAGCTTAATCCCGCCCACGATGGCTGTGATTGGTTTAAAGAGATGCCAATTAACCAGAGCAGGTTGTTGTCCCATCCAGGAATGCTGAGTGGACTAGCCAGACCCTCCTCTGCAGCGCACAACTTAGACAACACACAAACAACACACCCACACACAAACACGCACTAGAGACACACACAGACACAACCACATCATACAACATAAACACACACACACACACACACAGACACAACCACATCATACAACATAAACACACACACACACACTAGAGACACACACACAGACACAACCACATCATACAAATAAACACACACACACACACACACACACAACACACACACACACACACACACACACTAGAGACACACACACAGACACAACCACATCATACAACAAACAGACAGGCGCACACACAACATAGACAACACACACAACACATCCACACACAAACAAACACACACAAAAACACACTGACACACTACTAGACACAGACACACACACACAAACACAGACACACACTTACAATAGTCTGGGTTAGAAACTGTTACAACGTACCCCAAGCTAAAAACACACACACACACACACACACACACACACATGCTGACACACACATAGCCAAACACACACACAAACACAGACACACACAACATAGACAACACACCCAAGACACACACACACACACACACACACACACACAAAATCCCATCTTTGTGTGTTACATTATACTTTTTTTAGTACATACACACACACGCACGCACACACACACACACACACACACACACGTCTAACTAACCTTTCCTCCGCGGCTTCATGTCCGACTTTTAAAACCACATCCGGCTGTGTGCGTCTGGCGATCAATGTCCTTTTAATATCTTTTATTATATTTTAATATCCGGGTATCTCAGTCTGAAAACGTCCACTCAGCTGTCCCCGGGCCGTGGTTTGGACATCTGGACACGTCCCACCGTCAATAACAACGTTATTGTTGACGCTCAGCAACCATGCTAAGCTAACTGCGCTGCTGGAGAAACAACGGGGGGGGGGGGGTGTCCACCGTCTCTCTTTGTCTTATTTCCCGTTTATATTAAGACACTTGGACAGTTTCCTGTCCTCTCAGAAGTCCTTTCATCATCGCTGCAGACGCTACGACGTCGAGGCGATCCTTCGCATTGTCTCCTTCATCAACAATAAGTCGCAAAAATCCTATTTGTTTCCACAAACCCAGTAATCACGACCAATACCCATGCACTTCCGGAGTGTAACTAACGCGTTGGCTCACGTTATTTAGTCATGGTTAGAAAAATAAACCGTAAATAGCCCGATGGGGTACGTTACCACGGATCTAACGTTACACGTCGAAAGTCTTTACGCAAGGAACGTAGAGAACATAAACAACGTAACATATAGGGAGGAGAGAAAAGACCAAACCCACCAGACTCCATGTAAATAATCACTACTTTTAGCATGTATAGAGCAGCATATCTCCACCAGACTCCATGTAAATAATCACTACTTTAGTGTGTATAGAGCAGCATATCTCCACCAGACTCCATGTAAATAATCACTACTTTTAGCGTGTATAGAGCAGCATATCTCCACCAGACTCCATGTAAATAATCACTACTTTTAGCCTGTATAGAGCAGCATATCTCCACCAGACTCCATGTAAATAATCACTACTTTTAGTAAGAGCAGCATATCTCCATCCATGTAAATAATCACTACTTTTAGCGTGTATAGAGCAGCATATCTCCACCAGACTCCATGTAAATAATCACTACTTTAGCATGTATAGAGCAGCATATCTCCACCAGACTCCATGTAAATAATCACTACTTTTTAGCATAGAGCAGCATATCTCCACCAGACTCCATGTAAATAATCACTACTTTTAGCGTGTATAGAGCAGCATATCTCCACATGTAAATGGGTGAATTAAGAGTTTATTCCAACCAGACCAGAGTGGTGATTGTTGGAACAGTGGAAAGATGAACCAAGACGGCTTTTGGTAGTTTTATTTAGTTTCTGTCCACTTTGAATGAAGTGTGTTTTACGATGATAAAAGTAGTGATTATTTCCATGGAGTCTGGTGGGTTGGCGACGGCCTGTTAAAGAGCGAAGATTCCAACAGATGTTATGAATAAATGCTTATTTCCATCCGTCCTATCGTCATATCGTCGCTGAGAGAAGAAAGCCCAGGAAGGAGAGAAAGACCAGCTGAAGGTTTAATGGACTAACCTGCTCTGTGGACCCGGAGCTGAGGGTTGAAAACAGCGTCCAGTAGTTCCCGTTGTCGCCGTTCTCCTCTTTTTTTGAACGACAAAGTTCCTCCTCGTACTCTGCTATCGTTCTTTCAAACAGCCCAAATATCTCTTCAGCAGCCGCAGTTAGTCGCTGCTCCACCAACGCTCTCAGCATCTGGACTTTACACATTTTACCTCTTTCTAAGTAACTCCACCAACTCCATCCTTATCCACTATGCTACTACAGATTTATTAAAAGCCAATTATACCGTTTTTTTCCAACCTGGACACTATTTTCCTGTGTGGGTTTTTGAGTCAAAGTGGCTGGTTGATTGTGTGTGTGTGTGTGTGTGTGTGTGTGTGTGTGTGTGTGTGTGTGTGTCATGTTACCGTGTGTGTGTGTGTGTCTGTACCCTCTATAGTTATCTGTCACTGTAGACCTGTAATCTGGAAACCTGTATTTATCTAACTACACCCTGTTATTCATCGTCTCTGTATCCCAGCACTGATGGGGGGGCTTCAACCCTCATGTTTCCAAGTTTATTTAAATCAGAAATATGAGGTCAACAAGAACATTTAGGGAAAAAAGCGTAAAGAACACTGGAATAAGCGTCAAAAATTGGCTAAAATGTCGAAAAAGTGACAAAACTTCAAGAAAAGGGACAAAGACATTGGGAGAAAATGATAAAAGTTTTTTAAAAAAAAGTAATATTTTTTAAGAAATGCAACAAAAACATTGAGAGAGGGACAACGGAAGTGTTTTTTTTTTCATGTTGAAGAAAAGACAACATTCAAAATTTAACGCAACACGTTTTAAATGCTTTTATTCTGAAAAGCCAGAGGCATGCAGCGGAAGTCGTGCTTGTGTTTCCGCTTCTGTAGGTCGGAACACAGTTAGCATAGCTTGTGTTGTTAGCATGTCTATGGAGCGTTTCACGCTTTGATTTCGTCTTCTTCTCATTCCGGATGTGAAAGGTGTGTTCAGACCGCGGCTCGCGGACATCTGACTGGACATGAAGAGGAGACCGGAAGTGGTTTTAATCTCCGACATGAAGCTGCGAAGAGAAGCAGGTTGGTATGCTAAGCTAACGCTAGCATCTACAGCACATTAAACACAACGACCCAAAGCTTTACATCCTGTGTGTGTGTGTGTGTGTGTGTGTGTGTGTGTGTGTGTGTGTGTGTGTGTGTGTGTGTGTGTGTGTGTGTGTGTGTGTGTGTGTGCGCGCGCTGCTCCCATCATGAACACTGGTCTTCATTTTTTGCCTTTAACGTGTGTGCGCGTGCGTCTTTGTGTCTTCATCTGTCTCTCTGTATGTTTCTGCTGGGCGCGTGCGTGTCTGTCTGTCCGTTTGTGTGTGTGTGTCTTTGCGCGTGTGTTCTTTCTCTCTGTGTGTGCGTGTCTTGTCTGCGTGTGTGTGTGTGTGTGTGTGTGTGTGTGTTAGTGTGTTAGTTGCATGATCTTGGTAAGCATATTAACAACATTGTAGTAAATATTTTCACCATAATGACCCCCCCCCCACCACACACACACACACACACACACACACACACACACACACACGCTACCATACACGCACGTTAAGGTTGCACACTAACAGAACAGACATGATGAATTTATGGAGGACCGTGTCTTTCATATTTAAAAATAAATACAGAAATAAATAAATGCTCAATAAATAAATAAGCACACAATTAATTGCCCCAAAAAATACAATGAAGAAATAAATGTAGGTAGAAATTAAATTATACAGTGAGACATAAATGTATATATCTCTTTTAATTAGCTTCTTTATTTATTCACCTTTGTAATAATTACCTTATTTATTTATTGTCCGTTATAATCTTCAACTTTATTTATTCCTTACTTATTTTTTAAATGTATTTATTTCTGTGTGTGTTTAATTTTTTTGTCTGTTTTATTCTTCCGTTGCATTTTCTACCCTATTTATTTTCACCCCTGGTATTTATTTCTGCCTGTCACTTTTACATTTCTACATGCATTTCTGCCTCATTATGCAAATGAGGAGGGGCGGTCTTAAGGGGTTAACTTCTGCCCATTGGTTGGTTAGCATTTTACTCCCTCGGTCAATCTACATGCCACCGCCACAGACACAACACAGATGGCTAGCTACGGTGAAGTTGTCAGTGAGCTCAGGCATTTAGCAACTGTTTTTGAAAACAATGCTAACGTTATAAGTATTGACTTTATAATTTTTTTCGTTTAGACGCTCTGACAGAACGTGTGTTTCAGTCAGCGGTGTCGTGCCAATGTACTTTCGTGTATCCCCTGGCCTGGGCGCGCATGCACACAGAGCGGAGCTTCTGCTGCCCTTCGAATTGTTTAACTGCTGCACTTTGAATTAAACGGAACAAACAGCGACGTGGAAGACTCGGCAGGGTTACCATAGTAACAGGGGTCTCAGTTAACTACATAAATACGTGTATTTGTCTGTTACATTAAGGCGACGTGTCAAATGTTTATAGCGTGGTTTAATATCGAGTGATAGGCGTATCCTCCCTGTCCCTGTCTACCATATGAGTTACAGAGGAGGTACTCAAATATCAGGCCGTTTTTCACCTGATATTTGGGTATCCCCTATGTAACTTTTGATAAACAACAGCAAACCTCTCCAAATTGTGTCAGGTTGTTTATTGTGACCTATTAAACACACAAAATAACACCCATGATGACAGGACAGACCCGCGTCCGTCTGTCCTCAGTCTCTTATCTCTCTCGCTCTCCACCTCTCCTCTCCGTCGCTCCGGTAGCAACTGTTGAGGACGGAGCCCGGGACTTTGCCGTGCACGAACACACACATTTAGTGCCTGACGCGTATGCACACGCACTCCGCGACGCGAATTTCTACTGGCGATCCAGGCGCGCAACGCGTGGGGGGTTTCCCTTGCTAGAAGCGGCCCGGGAGTGGGTTGTCTGTCTCCAAATCCACTCCTCTCTGGCTTCCTGTCGCACATCAGAAGAGACAGAATGATAACAGCCGCAGTTCGTTCAAAGAAGGTTGCACTACAAAAACCCGATGAAATTTAGCAGGTGGATGTTTAGAATAAATCCAACGGAGACGTCTCAGGATGGAGAAGTCCTAAGTTGTGGGCCGCTTCTAACGGCGAACAGGTTGATTAGTATTCCTCACGGCGGTGTGTGTGTGTGTGTGTGTAACCTATGTGATGGCACTGCATGAAGGACTATCATCAATATCAATATCAATATCCTTTTTCACCTGATATTTTATGTATCCCATCCCTAACATGCAAAGGGTCTGTCCTGTCATCATGGGTGTTATTTTGTGTGTTTAATAGGTCACAATAAACAACCTGACACAATTTGGAGAGGTTTGCTGTTGTTTATCCAAAAAGTTACATAGGGGATACCCAAATATCAGGTGAAAAAACGGCCTGATATTTGAGTACCTCCTATGTAACTCATATGGTAGACAGGGACAGGAAGGATACGCCTATCACTCGATATTAAACCACGCTATAAACATTTGACACGTCGCCTTAATGTAACAGACAAATACACGTATTTATGTAGTTAACTGAGACCCCTGTTACTATGGTAACCCTGCCGAGTCTTCCACGCCGCTGTTTGTTCCGTTTAATTCAAAGTGCAGCAGTTAAACAATTCGAAGGGCAGCAGAAGCTCCGCTCTGTGTGCATGCGCCTCCCGCGGCCAGGGGATACACGAGTACATTGGCACGACACCGCTGACTGAAACACACGTTCTGTCAGAGCGTCTAAACGAAAAATTATAAAGTCAATACTTATAACGTTAGCATTGTTTTCAAAAACAGTTGCTAAATGCCTGAGCTCACTGACAACTTCACCGTAGCTAGCCATCTGTGTTGTGTCTGTGGCCGGTGGCATGTAGATTGACCGAGGGAGTAAAATGTTAACCAACCAATGGGCAGAAGTTAACCCCTTAAGACCCGCCCCTCCTCATTTGCATAATGAGGCAGAAATGCATGTAGAAATGTAAAAGTGAGAGGCAGAAATAAATACCAGGGGTGAAAATAAATAGGGTAGAAAATGCAACGGAAGAATAAAACAGACAAAAAAATTAAACACACACAGAAATAAATACATTTAAAAAATAAGTAAGGAATAAATAAAGTTGAAGATTATAACGGACAATAAATAAATAAGGTAATTATTACAAAGGTGAATAAATAAAGAAGCTAATTAAAAGAGATATATACATTTATGTCTCACTGTTTAATTTAATTTCTACCTACATTTATTTCTTCATTGTATTTTTTGGGGCAATTAATTGTGTGCTTATTTATTTATTGAGCATTTATTTATTTCTGTATTTATTTTTAAATATGAAAGACATGGTCCTCCATATGAATAGATGTAGTAGAACCAGGAAGTAGACAGACCCCAGTGATTCTCATTAGCTGCTCCGTCAGCGCCGCCTGGTGGACAGAGATACTACTCCGTCTTATTACTCACTTCGTTTAAGAAAGTGGAAATTAATATGAAGCATGATTGGGTAAAAATGCCTCAATTAGCCAATTTATTTATTTTGTCTCATGTAAAAGAGAAAAGGCTGCATCAGTTTCTCTGAGATCAATAAATGATGTCTCCATATTATCTCAAATATCTAAGAAATACATCAAATGGATAAATAACTGTATGAATTGTATATGAAATATAAATATGTGTGTGTGTGTGTGTGTGTCTCGGTGTGAGTGTATGCATTTCTGTGTGTGTGTGTCTGTGTGTGTGTGTGTGTGTGTGTGTGTGTGTGTGTGTGTGTGTGTGTGTGTGTCTCGGTGTGAGTGTATGCATTTCTGTGTGTGTGTGCTGTGTGTGTGTGTGTGTGTGTGTGTGTGTGTCTCTGTGTGAGTGTATGCATTTCTCTGTGTGTGTGTGTGTGTGTCTTCGTCTTCGTGTGTGTGTGTGTGTGTTCTGCGTGATCTCGGTAGGCATATTTACAACCTTGTAAGTATTTTCAGTGCTTGTTAAGATACCAGCACATAATAGTGTACACAAAGTCACCGTAATGAACTATTTAAATACAAAATGAGGGAAAACTTCCAAAAGGTCCACGTTAAAAAATAAAGACACTTCCAGAAGACTCACGCGTTAGTGATCTCTGTGATTTCAATACCTTTTTTATGTGAGATTCAGTTTTTTGTTTAGTTATGTTGTTATAGTCATATAACAGTTATACGTGACATCCCTTCAGCGTTCCTAGTGTTTTCTTCGGGAGTTTGGTACATATCCTGATAGCCCCGGTTCTCCTGGATGGTGCAGTTGTTTTTAGGTTTTTGTCTGAAGTCCCAGTTTTCCTCAATGTGATTCCTGTGTCTTGTCTCTTGCAGATGTTCAGCAGCTGTTGGTGGTTAAAGAAGAAGTTCCTCCTGAACAGCGAGAGCCAGAGACCCCCCCACACATTAAAGAGGAACAGGAGGAACTGTGGAGCAGTCAGGAGGGAGAGCAGCTTCAAGGGCTGGAGGAGGCTGATATCACCAAGTTCCCATTCACTCCTGTCCCTGTAAAGAGTGAAGATGATGAAGAGGAAGCTCAGTCCTCACAGCTTCATCAGAGACAAACTCAACACATGGAAACAGAAGCTGATGGAGAGGACTGTGGAGGACCAGAACCAGCCAGGAACTCACATCCACTTTTACATCCAGAGACCGAAGACCGGACTGGAGACTCTTCTGAACCTGAGACTGATGACAGTGCTGATTGGAAGGAGACCAGAGAACCTCAGTCAGCTTCAAACTCTCTGAAACATGATTCAAGATGTAAGAAAACATTCAGCTGCTCTGAGTGTGGGAGAAGATTTGACTGCAAGTCAAATCTGAACAGACATATGAGAACTCATACAAGAGAGGACCGTTTTACAGGATTGCACATGGGGTTCAAGCAGGAGCCCCCATACATTAAAGAGGAAGCTGATAGAGAGGATTGTGGAGGACCAGAACCAGCCAAGAACTCACATCTAGATATACATTCTGAAACTGATACTGAAGACGAGACTTCAGACTCTTCTGCGACTGAAAAAGAGTGTGAGGATCCCGACGGAAAACCGGTTCGCTGCTCCGTGTGTGCCAAAACATTTAAACACAGGGGAAATCTAAACATACACATGAGAACGCACACAGGAGAGAAACCTTTCCACTGCTCTTTGTGTGGCAAAACGTTTACACAGAAAGCCGGGCTGGACTACCACCTGAGGACTCACACAGGAGAGAAGCCGTTCAGCTGCTCCGTCTGCGGGAAGACGTTCAGGAACAAAGGAGGCGTGACGTACCACATGGCGACGCACACGGGGCTGAAAGCGTTCAGTTGCGGCACATGCAAGAAAAGATTCCGGGCGGCATCGCAGCTCAGAGTTCACAAGTGCGTCGGCGAGCACTCGGAGCTTCACAGGAGACGGAGCGAGGCGGGCCGGAAACCACTGAGCTGCTCCGAGTGCGACGCAATTTCCGAACAATTACCTCCTGGTGACCCACATGAGAATGCACAAAGGAAAGAAACTGTTCACGTGCTCCATCTGTGGCCAGAAACGGCAGTTCAGTTCCCATCTGGCGATACACATGAGAACCCACACGGGCGAGAAGCCGTACAGCTGCTCCGTTTGCGGCAAAACGTTCTCCCAGAGAGGCATCATGTCGCAGCACATGGCGGTGCACTCCGGCGTGAAACCGTTCAGCTGCGGCGTCTGCGGTCGCCGATTCTTTTGGCACTTTCAGATCAAAAAGCACAAGTGTCTCGGCGCGTTCTCGCAACGGAGGAGAGCTGGCTTTAACAGAGAGAACTACGGAGAAGCAGAATCAGTTGGACATTTAACGGCAGATACGTCCCAAAAGACGGAAGCGTTCCCTGAAACTGAAGTTGATGTTGAGTTTTGGAAAGAGACCAGGCAACATCAGTCAGGGTTCACTTATCGGAGGAATAAAAAAGGAAGGGATGGATGTAACACTGAAACTGCTGCCGGGACTGAGCAAGGTGTGGAACAGAGCAAGCAGCCTCAGACTGGTCCTGATGCTCCGAAAACTGAGCAGGTCTCTACCGGGGATACAGAAGAGAAACTCATAAGCTTTTCTGAGCACCAGGAAAGATGTGGAGACACTCTGCTGACACACCAGAACTCGCCCGCAGGCGCGAAACCTTTCTCATTTTGTGGGCAAGTTGTCCACACTATAGAGAAAAGCTTCACTGTGGAGCCGCAGCACGTTGGCCGCCGGTGTGTCGGCGAGTCCTTGCAGCTTCACACCGACAGACTGTTGGGGAGAGGGTTTCACCGCAAGCACCAGCTGCAGGTTCCCATTAGACTTCACGCAGCGCTGAAAGGTCGCTCAGTTCGTGGCAGAACGTTTGCCAAGCGTGGAAGCACACACACGGCGGAGATGGCTTTCCGCTGCTCGGTGTGCGACGCGGCTTTTGGTGACAGCGAGGCGTTAGTTCAACACATGAGGATTCACACGAGGCAAACGCAGTTCAGCTGCACCGTCTGCGGGAAAGAATTTGCGTGGCGACGGTATCTGACCAAACACATGGAAGTTCACACAAAGGAGAGTCTCGACAGCCTTCATTGGAGACAAACTGAACACATGGAAACAGAAGCTGATGGAGAGGACTGTGGAGGACCAGAACCAGCCAGGAACTCACATCCACTTTTACAACCAGAGACCGAAGACCAGACTGGAGACTCTTCTGGTCCTGAGACTGATGACAGTGCTGATTGGAAGGAGACCAGAGAACCTCAGTCAGCTTCAGACTCTCTGAAACATGATTTAAGACGTAAGAAACCCTTCAGCTGCTCTGAGTGTGGGAGGAGATTTAACTGCAAGACAAATCTAAGGAAACACACGAGAATCCACACAGGGGAGAAAAGATTCAGTTGCAAGTTGCGTCAAACTGAGGAGAACAGAGAGGCAGAGCCTCCATCCAGGAACTCACATCCACATTTCCAACTGGAGACTGACGACCGCGTCGATAGTGATTTTGGAAGGAGACCAGAGAACGGCTGTCACGTTTAAACTCTTTGGAAGACAGTGAAATCTCTGGCGGCAATAAAGCCGCTCTGAGCTGCTCTGACACCCGGACGTCGGAGAATCCGAAACCTGAGAGTGGCGACAGCGTCGACAGCGACTTCTGGAAGGACAACAGGAAACCTCAGTCTGGTTTAGACTCTCTGAACAACAGCGACAGCTCTGAAAGTGAAATGAGATGTGATAACCCTCTGAGGAAGCCGTTCGGCTGCACCGAGTGTGGGAAAAGGTTCCTCCACCTCTGCAACCTGAAGAACCACGCCAAATATCACACAGGAGAGCGAGCGTTCTTCTGTTCTGTTTGCAGTCTAAAGTGTCTATACCGGTCCCACCTGAAGATCCACATGAGGACTCACACGGGGGAGAAGCCGTTCCCATGCCCAGTTTGTGGGAAAAAGTACGCACACAAGGCGAGTATGCAGTCTCACATGGCGGCCGTCCACACGGTGGAGAAACAGTACAGCTGCAGCATCTGCGACCAAGGCTTCGCTTGGTACACAGAGCTGAAGTACCACCAGTGTGTTGGGGACGCCTCCAATGGACACACATAGATACGGGGGGCGCATGGCGTCCCACAGCCACGCTCTCCAGAGGGGAAAACAACATGCAACTAAGGGCTGAAATGCTAATCAAAGTGCTTGTAGATGTAAGCATGTCAAAGGGTTATAGTGCGTTCCATTTGCACTCTGAAATCAGAGTCAAAGTTGGAAACACGCCCCCTGAACTGTGGCGTCAGACAACCACAGAGTACCCTGGCCGTTTCATGGTTGTGTGTAGAATCAACGGCGTACCCCCTCAGACCCCTCTGGGTCTACGCCGGACCCCCACACCATAGCCTGACGTCACCTCTAGAACTATGTAACTACATGTCGCAACGACGCACATCTTTCGGTCGTGGCGTGGTAGCGTTGCATTCCCCCCCCCCCCGACTCATCTCCTGGTTCTCCTTCTCCATAAACAACATGAAATCAAGGAGAGGGTTAACTTCTCCTGCTGCAGATGTCCCACCATGGTCAGAAAGCACAGGGGAGACACTCTCTCACTAGGACTCAAGAGTCATTGCACACTCTGAAGCTAATCACCGTCACTCTCTCACACACTCCCCTCCAACTGCCCTCAACATCAGGCCATTTACGTATGCCACAGCGAAAGCTGTGCATGGAGCCGCCGCACAACCATAAAACGGCCTTAAACTCGCCGTACACACAGCGCTGTCCATCTTCTCTCTGTGGACATGTTACGTTGTTTGTATGCACAAAAAAAACGAAAACTGTGTTGATTTCCACTGGTATTGTTAACAATGGCTAATCTGACTAGAGCCAATGAAAACACTGAAAATCTGACTTATGAATGGAACCCAGTCAACTCCAGTGTGACGTGTTTTTTTTTTTTTTTTTTTTTACATAAAAACAACCTCAAAGTTGCGTTAGCCAAACCCACCAGACTCCATGTAAATAAACAGTAATTTTAGAAGATAGATTTTTATTGATCCCAAAAAATGGGAAATTAGTGTTACAGCAGCAAAGTATCACACACAGCACATATAATTTGAAATAATAAATAAGAACAATATTTAAAATGTATACAAGTTGGGAATAAAAATAAAAAGGTACAACTACTTAACTAGTATTGATAAAGACGTCATTCAAAGTCAACAGAAACAAAAAACTATGAAAAGTGGTTTTGAGTCGTCTTTCTACTTTTCCAACCATCACAACTCTAGTGTTGGTTAAAATAAACACATAGTTTACTGATTTACATGTGAGAATGTTGTTGGCTCTATAGCTAAAAGTACTGTTTTTTTAAATGGAGTCTGGAGGGTTTAGCGCTAGATACCTCCGAGCTGTTTCTCATTAAACAGCAAGGTTTCATCTCTGTAGGGATCCATCCCATAATGTTGTCAGACACTTAGAATAATAATCGGAGTCTGTCAGAAGATCAACTTGACCGCTGCGGTTGGGATCCATGAACCGGGCTGCAGTGTAACCCCCCCCCGTTTGTGCCGCTGACAGGCTTTAAAATGTGGATGGCAGCGTTCAGTCCTGCCCTTCATCCAGCAGTGTGTTTTATGAATAAGTAAATGTGTCATGTGTTCATCACATTAAACTATTAAAGCCACCGAGGAACATTCAGAGGATAAAACTCAAACTGGAACCTTGTCTCTGTTTGTTTCTGACTAGAACTCTGTTAAAGTTATAAAGTTTGTTACATACATATAGTTATTGATAAAGTGATTCTCTTCGTCCACAATTGAACCCTCTGAGGTCTAAGGGCATTTTTTTAAAAGTCCTTTAAGAATTTTTTTAATACCTTTTTTACGGTATGTGCATATACAGCAGTTGATTCTTGTGTTTCATATAAAAATGTTCAGAACAAACTCCGCTTTCTGTAAAAATGTGTCAAGAGATAAGTAAAAAAGATGAAAAAAACTGGAAAAAGGCATCAAATGTCTGGAACAATTTCCACAAAAAAAATGTAAAAGGTGAAACAAATTGCAAAAAAAAACACCCTTGCAGAAAGGCGACAAAAGTCAAAATCTCAGATTTTTTTCTTTTTAAAGGCAACAAAAAGTCAGTAAAAAAGTACCAAAAAAACATTTCTCAGGTTTCTTGTGAAAACAGACCTCCACATTTTGGTTACTTGAAATGAGTTTACAGAAGTCTTGGGTTCACAAGCGTAATATATGAATAAATCAATCAATGAAAAATATGGTTGGACAATAACTCGAAAAAAGAGAGAAATGTTAGAAAAGCGCCAAAAATACCTTGAAAAAGATGACACAATAGCCAGAGGTTTTTCTTCTAAAAAGGCAACAAAATCTGAAAACATTTGTCAATTTTTTTTTTAAGGTGACAAAAAGTCTGGAAAATTGCAATAAAAAAGTCTAAACATGAAAAAAAAAAACGAAAAAAAATGACCACAAAAAACCTCAAAGGTGAAAAAATCTTTTTAAAAAGACGACAAAAACTCTTGTCCAAAAAAAAACGTGAAAAAGGTGATAGCCATAACAAAAAATTAATATTGCTGGACAATAACTCAAAAAAAAGAGAGAAATATTAGAAAAGCACCAGAAATACCTTGAAAAAGATGACAAAATACCCAGAATTCTTTTCTTTAAAAATATACAAAAAAAATAATGAAAAACAATTTTTTTTTTTTTTTTCAAATGCAACAAAAACTCTGAAAATAATTCCTGAAAAACTTTGAAAAGGCGACAAAATCTCCCAAAAAATTAGAAAACATATGTAAAAAAAATCCCCCAGTTTTATATATATATAAATAGTCAAATGGACTTTTAAACCTTGTTTTATTCTGAAGGTTTAGCGGAAGTTGTTTGTGATTCTGGGACCCGGAAGTGGTTGGTCCGACCTGTAATTCGTCCGCCCAGGGATCTGCTGCATGGCGTTATGAAGCCCGAGGAACACAACGAGGGTCCCACACTGCTGGATGAGGTTTTAAAAGCTGAACCGGAGCTCCACGGAGCAGGTTAGCTCACTTCCTCCGACCGGAAACGCGTCTAACGTCGCGGGGAGTCGGTGCTAAGCTAAGGTTAGCCGCAGCTAGCTCCTGCTAACGTGTTGTTGTTTCTCCAGCTTGGTGAAGTTCCGGATTTAGTGAAACACAGGTCGGCCACAAGTGGGTCTGAAGAGACATGGACTCTGAGACAAGTCCCCGTGTCCCCCCTCGAGGTAAGATAACCCCGCAGTTACACATGGAAACTACATTTAATACACACCCTGGTGTTATATATATATATATATATATATACACACACACACACACACACCCCTGGTGTTGGGGTGTGTGTGTGTGTGTGTGTGTGTGTGTGTGTGTGTGTGTGTGTGTTGTGTGTGTGTGTGTATTTGTGTGATACATGTATCACACAAATTATATATATATATATATATATATACACACACACAGTACAGGCCAAAAGTTTGGACCCACCTTCTCATTCAATGCGTTTCCTTTATCTTCATGACTATTTCCATTGTAGATTATCACTGAAGGCATCAGAACTATGAATGAACACATGTGGAGTTATGGACTTAACAACAAAGTGGAAATACCTGAAAACATTAGCAACAGCATGAAAGTAAAGTCACACCTAACATTATTGAGGTTTAACTTCAAAGCCGGCGATGCTTCACAGAAATAAATGAGGCGAAAAATATATAATTTCTTACCAAATATGAATTTTTTCTTTCTAAAATTTGTCTGTCACAGGCGGCTGCTTCTTCATGTGTATTAAGGAGTAAACAGAGCATGTGCAGAGTGAATCAGCTGATTCCAAAACTTGTTCCTGATTGGAGAAATTGGAGAACTGTTACAGCTATCCCCCGTCTCCCCTAAGATATGATGATGTTGATTCAATTTTATTTATATAGCGCTAAATCACAACAACAGCTATCTCCCAGGTCTTTCCATAAAGAGCAGGTCTAGACCGGACTCTGGGATGTTATTTATCTCCCAGGTCTTTCCATAAAGAGCAGGTCTAGACCGGACTCTGGGATGTTATTTATCTCCCAGGTCTTTACATTAAGAGCAGGTCTAGACCGGACTCTGGGATGTTATTTATCTCCCAGGTCTTTCCATAAAGAGCAGGTCTAGACCTGACTCTGGGATGTTATTTATCTCCCAGGTCTTTCATAAAGAGCAGGTCTAGACCGGACTCTGGGATGTTATTTATCTCCCAGGTCTTTCATAAAGAGCAGGTCTAGACCGGACTCTGGGATGTTATTTATCTCCCAGGTCTTTCCATTAAGAGCAGGTCTAGACCGGACTCTGGGATGTTATTTATCTCCCAGGTCTTTCCATTAAGAGCAGGTCTAGACCGGACTCTGGGATGTTATTTATCTCCCAGGTCTTTCCATAAAGAGCAGGTCTAGACCGGACTCTGGGATGTTATTTATCTCCCAGGTCTTTTCATAAAGAGCAGGTCTAGACCGGACTCTGGGATGTTATTCATCTCCCAGGTCTTTCCATAAAGAGCAGGTCTAGACCGGACTCTGGGATGTTATTCATCTCCCAGGTCTTTCATAAAGAGCAGGTCTAGACCGGACTCTGGGATGTTATTTATCTCCCAGGTCTTTCCATTAAGAGCAGGTCTAGACCGGACTCTGGGATGTTATTTATCTCCCAGGTCTTTCCATAAAGAGCAGGTCTAGACCGGACTCTGGGATGTTATTTATCTCCCAGGTCTTTACATTAAGAGCAGGTCTAGACCGGACTCTGGGATGTTATTTATCTCCCAGGTCTTTCCATAAAGAGCAGGTCTAGACCGGACTCTGGGATGTTATTTATCTCCCAGGTCTTTCATAAAGAGCAGGTCTAGACCGGACTCTGGGATGTTATTTATCTCCCAGGTCTTTCCATAAAGAGCAGGTCTAGACCGGACTCTGGGATGTTATTTATCTCCCAGGTCTTTCCATAAAGAGCAGGTCTAGACCGGACTCTGGGATGTTATTTATCTCCCAGGTCTTTACATTAAGAGCAGGTCTAGACCGGACTCTGGGATGTTATTTATCTCCCAGGTCTTTCCATAAAGAGCAGGTCTAGACCTGACTCTGGGATGTTATTTATCTCCCAGGTCTTTCATAAAGAGCAGGTCTAGACCGGACTCTGGGATGTTATTTATCTCCCAGGTCTTTCATAAAGAGCAGGTCTAGACCGACTCTGGGATGTTATTTATCTCCCAGGTCTTTCCATTAAGAGCAGGTCTAGACCGGACTCTGGGATGTTATTTATCTCCCAGGTCTTTCCATTAAGAGCAGGTCTAGACCGGACTCTGGGATGTTATTTATCTCCCAGGTCTTTCCATAAAGAGCAGGTCTAGACCGGACTCTGGGATGTTATTTATCTCCCAGGTCTTTTCATAAAGAGCAGGTCTAGACCGGACTCTGGGATGTTATTCATCTCCCAGGTCTTTCCATAAAGAGCAGGTCTAGACCGGACTCTGGGATGTTATTTATCTCCCAGGTCTTTCATAAAGAGCAGGTCTAGACCGGACTCTGGGATGTTATTTATCTCCCAGGTCTTTCCATTAAGAGCAGGTCTAGACCGGACTCTGGGATGTTATTTATCTCCCAGGTCTTTCCATAAGGAGCAGGTCTAGACCGGACTCTGGGATGTTATTTATCTCCCAGGTCTTTCCATAAGGAGCAGGTCTAGACCGGACTCTGGGATGTTATTTATCTCCCAGGTCTTTTCATAAAGAGCAGGTCTAGACCGACTCTGGGATGTTATTCATCTCCCAGGTCTTTCCATAAAGAGCAGGTCTAGACCGGACTCTGGGATGTTATTTATCTCCCAGGTCTTTTCATAAAGAGCAGGTCTAGACCGGACTCTGGGATGTTATTCATCTCCCAGGTCTTTCCATAAAGAGCAGGTCTAGACCGGACTCTGGGATGTTATTTATCTCCCAGGTCTTTCCATTAAGAGCAGGTCTAGACCGGACTCTGGGATGTTATTTATCTCCCAGGTCTTTCCATTAAGAGCAGGTCTAGACCGGACTCTGGGATGTTATTTATCTCCCAGGTCTTTCCATTAAGAGCAGGTCTAGACCGAACTCTGGGATGTTATTTATCTCCCAGGTCTTTCCATAAGGAGCAGGTCTAGACCGGACTCTGGGATGTTATTTATCTCCCAGGTCTTTCCATAAGGAGCAGGTCTAGACCGGACTCTGGGATGTTATTTATCTCCCAGGTCTTTCCATAAAGAACAGGTCTAGACCGGACTCTGGGATGTTATTTATCTCCCAGGTCTTTCATAAAGAGCAGGTCTAGACCGGACTCTGGGATGTTATTTATCTCCCAGGTCTTTCATAAAGAGCAGGTCTAGACCGGACTCTGGGATGTTATTTATCTCCCAGGTCTTTCATAAAGAGCAGGTCTAGACCGGACTCTGGGATGTTATTTATCTCCCAGGTCTTTCCATTAAGAGCAGGTCTAAACCGGACTCTGGGATGTTATTTATCTCCCAGGTCTTTCCATTAAGAGCAGGTCTAGACCGGACTCTGGGATGTTATTTATCTCCCAGGTCTTTCCATAAGGAGCAGGTCTAGACCGGACTCTGGGATGTTATTTATCTCCCAGGTCTTTCCATTAAGAGCAGGTCTAGACCGGACTCTGGGATGTTATTTATCTCCCAGGTCTTTCCATTAAGAGCAGGTCTAGACCGGACTCTGGGATGTTATTTATCTCCCAGGTCTTTCCATTAAGAGCAGGTCTAGACCGGACTCTGGGATGTTATTTATCTCCCAGGTCTTTCCATAAGGAGCAGGTCTAGACCGGACTCTGGGATGTTATTTATCTCCCAGGTCTTTCCATTAAGAGCAGGTCTAGACCGGACTCTGGGATGTTATTTATCTCCCAGGTCTTTCCATAAGGAGCAGGTCTAGACCGGACTCTGGGATGTTATTTATCTCCCAGGTCTTTCCATTAAGAGCAGGTCTAGACCGGACTCTGGGATGTTATTTATCTCCCAGGTCTTTCCATTAAGAGCAGGTCTAGACCGAACTCTGGGATGTTATTTATCTCCCAGGTCTTTCCATAAGGAGCAGGTCTAGACCGGACTCTGGGATGTTATTTATCTCCCAGGTCTTTCCATAAGGATCAGGTCTAGACCGGACTCTGGGATGTTATTTATCTCCCAGGTCTTTCCATAAAGAGCAGGTCTAGACCGGACTCTGGGATGTTATTTATCTCCCAGGTCTTTTCATAAAGAGCAGGTCTAGACCGGACTCTGGGATGTTATTCATCTCCCAGGTCTTTCCATAAAGAGCAGGTCTAGACCGGACTCTGGGATGTTATTTATCTCCCAGGTCTTTTCATAAAGAGCAGGTCTAGACCGGACTCTGGGATGTTATTCATCTCCCAGGTCTTTCCATAAAGAGCAGGTCTAGACCGGACTCTGGGATGTTATCTCCCAGGTCTTTCATAAAGAGCAGGTCTCGACCGGACTCTGGGATGTTATTTATCTCCCAGGTCTTTCCATAAAGAGCAGGTCTAGACCGGACTCTGGGATGTTATTCATCTCCCAGGTCTTTCCATAAGGAGCAGGTCTAGACCGGACTCTGGGATGTTATTTATCTCCCAGGTCTTTCCATAAAGAGCAGGTCTAGACCGGACTCTGGGATGTTTTTTATCTCCCAGGTCTTTCATAAAGAGCAGGTCTAGACCGGACTCTGGGATGTTATTTATCTCCCAGGTCTTTCCATAAAGAGCAGGTCTAGACCGGACTCTGGGATGTTATTTATCTCCCAGGTCTTTCCATAAAGAGCAGGTCTAGACCGGACTCTGGGATGTTATTTACAGAAACCCAACAGTTCCCACCAAGAGCAGGCACTAGGCCACAGAGGCAAGGAAAAACTTCCTTTCAAGAGGCAGAAACCTCGAGCAGAACCATGGCTCAGGGTGGGGGGGTGACTTGACTGGTTGGGGGTGAGAGAGAGAGAGAGTGGTTGAAGTCACAGGGAGCTCTGGTTATTGGTCAAATTTGTGAGTCGCATCAAAGTCACAGTGATTGGTTTAATTTGCGTGAGTTTGGGTTGTAGTTTAGGGTTTTCCCTACCATTGTAAGCTGCAGCACCCACATTGTTTGAGTCAAATGTAAACTCAGTGTGAGCGTTTAAACTATTTATGAATGACTTTCCTCTGATCTAGTGATTGTCTTCTTTAGCAGGTTGAGTCTTTCAGCTTTTACAGTGTTATTTATGTATTATCTGCTCTAGCTTTTCCAGTGTTTTAGGCGCAGATATGGAAAAACCAATGGTCCAAATGATGGAAAACTGCAATTTTTTTAAATTGAGAAAGATGACCCATAAAAAACCCCAAAGCCAAATACACACAGCTAAATCTTACACATACACTGCCTTCAACTCCACATTTTTCTGCACCTTTACTCTGCTAGAATTCAGAAAATATAATGTAATGTAGACTGTAGAGAGAGTCTCTCATTACCAGACCTTCTCCCACAGTGCTGCAGAGGAGGGTCTGGCTAGTCCACTCAGCATTCCTGGATGGGACAACAACCTGCTCTGGTTAATTGGCATCTCTTTAAACCAATCACAGTCATCGTGGGCGGGGTTAAGCTCCGGACGGAGCCACGGTGCCGCTGCTAAGTAGTCTAAGGAAAATGTCAGGTTCAGGACACTTTATCTTACTAAATAACCATGGTCAAGCAAAGAAACGAGACGCAGACGGCAGAATGTGCAGTTAAAGCTTTTGCAAAAGGGAGAGATCCGTGACAGCAGCCTGCCTGCCAGCGCTGCTCCCACGGAACTCTGGCAACTAGAAACTAAAAGCAAAGTCTCTTTATTGAAGCACACACACACAAAGATTTACAGTTGTTGAGTCTAAGGCAAGAAAAAGGAGGACAGAGTGCAGATTGCCGGGGCAACCTGACCCTCTGCCTGACCTCGAACCTAAGACTATCTAAAGGATTTAGACTTTATGGCGGTGCTTTAAGGAAAACATAGTTGGTTAAATGTGCATATAAGATTATAAAATATAAAGCATACATGAATATACGTTAAGCAAGATATGGATATATGATAAGCATGAAAGCAGTGATTATGATATGAATATGAATGTATGAATTTAAGCATGCAAGGTATAATATTCTAAGACACTACTACAGAGAATTGTCTAATAAGTCCCTTATGAAAACGAATTTCTCTGTCAGAAGGAACTTGTTTTTGTGGAACGTGTGTACGTTCAGAAGTAGTTTTAGGACTCCTGCACACTGGCTGGGTGGCGTGTCCAATTTCATTATTTTATATTATTATTTCGGCTCCCATGTTAACAGGTTAGAGCTGAGAACCAGGTAACCCAAAAGAAGAGGAAGGTCACGACATCTGGGCCAAATGAGGGACATTCGGCAGGATTTTGGCGGCACCGGAGAAATTCCGGAAGTGGAACTTCTTGGATATAGACTAGATGTTCTGTGATCTGCAGAAGAGCTGTGGTTTTAATGAACAATGACATTTTTCTGCAACATCTCTCAATGTGTGTTTCTCTATTTCCTGCAGATGTTCAGCAGCTGTTGGGGGTTAAAGAAGAGGTTCCCCCTGAGCAGCAGCAGTGTAGCTCCAGTGTGGACCAGCAGGAGCCAGAGTCCCCCCCACACATTAAAGAGGAGCAGGAGGAACTGTGGAGCAGTCAGGAGGGAGAGCAACTTCAAGGGCTGGAGGAGGCTGATATCACCAAGTTCCCATTCACTCCTGTCCCTGTGAAGAGTGAAGATGATGAAGAGGAAGCTCAGTCCTCACAGCTTCATCAGAGACAAACTCAACACATGGAAACAGAAGCTAATGGAGGACCAGAACCAGCCAGGAACTTACAACCAGTTTTACAACCAGAGACTGAAGACCAGACTGGAGACTCTTCTGATCCTGATACTGATGACAGTGCTGATTGGAAGGAGACCAGAGAACCTCAGTCAGCTTCCAGCTCTCTGAAACATGATTCAAGATGTAAGAAAACATTCAGCTGCTCTGAGTGTGGGAGAAGATTTGGCCGCAAGTCACATCTAAAGAACCACATGATGACTCACACAGGAGAGAAACCTTTCTGCTGCTCAGTTTGTGATACATCTTTTTCACAGAGTGGAGATTTACAGAAACACATGAGAGTCCACACAGGAGAAAAACCCTTTAGCTGCTCTGTTTGTAATACATCTTTTACACAGAGTGAAAATTTACGGTCACACATGCGAACTCACACAGGAGAAAAGCCTTTCAGCTGCTCCGAGTGTGGTAGAGCTTTCACTGAACGTGGAAACCTGAAGAAACACATGATAACTCACACTGGAGAAAAACCTTTCAGCTGTTCAGTCTGTAACACAACTTTTACACGTAGAGGAAGTTTACGGAAACACATGGTAGTCCACACAGGAGGGAAGAGATTCAGCTGCAGTGTTTGCAACAAAAGATTTACCCGGAGTTCTCATGTCAAAAAACATAAATGTGTTGGTCCGATGGAAACAGAAGCTGATGGAGAAGACTGTGGAGGACCAGAACCAGCCAGGAACTCAAATCCACATCTACTTTTGCAACCAGAGACTGAAGACCAGATTGGAGACTCTTCTGAACCTGAGACTGATGACAGTGCTGATTGGAAAGAGACCAGAGAACCTCAGTCAGCTTTAAACTCTCTGAAACATGATGCAAGATGTAGTGAGTATTAAAATCCTAGAAGGTCTTGGAAAAGTCATGAAATAACTAAAATCCTAATCCTAACTAATAAAGTCATTAACAGATATTTAGCAGAATCTCTTCGTATTTTTGATGATACAAACTACCTCTCATTATCATTGGTTTGAGTTTAGTTTGGATAGTTGTCAGTAATGTGTCTGTTCTTCATTCTGTTTCCTGCAGATGTTCAGCAGCTGTTGGTGGTTAAAGAAGAGGTTCCCCCTGAACAGCAGGAGTGGAGCTCCAGTGAGGACCAGCAGGAGCCAGAGTCCCCCCCACACACATTAAAGAGGAACAGGAGGAACTGTGGAGCAGTCAGGAGGGAGAGCAGCTTCAAGGGCTGGAGGAGGCTGATATCACCAAGTTCCCATTCACTCCTGTCCCTGTGAAGAGTGAAGATGATGAAGAGGAAGCTCAGTCCTCACAGCTTCATCAGAGACAAACTCAACACATGGAAACAGAAGCTGATGGAGAGGACTGTGGAGGACCAGAACCAGCCAGGAACTCACATCCACTTTTACAACCAGAGACTGATGATAGTGCTGACAGTGATTTTTGGAAGGAGACCAGACGACGTCGGAAACATGAAGAAGTTCTTATGAGTGAAGAGCGATGTAAATCTGAAAAGAAATCATTCAGCTGCTTTGAGTGTGGGAACCGATTCACCCAAAACTCCAGTCTGCATGTACACATGAGAATCCACACAGGGCAGAAACCATTTAGCTGCTCAGTGTGTAAAAAAACTATTTTTGCTCAAAGGTCAGCTTCAATCACACATGAGAACTCACACAGGAGAAAAGCCTTTCAGCTGCTCAGTCTGTTGGAAATCCTTTACACAGAAAGGAAGTTTACGGTCACACATGAGAGCTCATACAGGAGAGAAGCTATGCTAGCTCCTCTGAGTCTGGGAATATATTTGTAAATCTGAAGACACACATGGCCATCCACACAGGAGAGAAGCTGCAGTGTTTGTGACAAAAGATTGTCTGGCGTTGAGTAAAAGTTGACATATTCCAGTCTGTGATTATCAACATCCATTCCTTTAATTTTAGTCTCAATAATTTCTGCTTTAACTCAAACATTAGGTATAATTTCCTATGAGGTTTATTGACCATAAATTCTAAAATTAACTGTAAAACAAATAATAATTGGGCAAGACACAAAGTGTGTGTATTTGTGTGTGTATTTCAGGCCTGTGATTTCTAAGTGTAAATTCCCCACTGGGGATCAATAAACAAGCAAAACTATTATTATTATTATTATTATTATTATTATTAATAATACTATAGAATGATTGGTTTCTGAACATGCACTTTTATTAATTTATTTTAGGAAAACACCAGAGGGACTCGTGTTCATGTAAGGAACCTGAGACGGTGCAACGTGTTGATTTCTTGTAAAAATGAGACCCAGAGACCAGATCTACTCAGAGGAATGGGCTTGGAAGAAATATCTCTGAAAAGTATTTTAGAAGTAGGGTCAAGCGGGAGGTGAAATAGTTATTTTTCACATTTTTAAGAGCAGGATGTAATGCTTGTCCCAAAGATGGCAGCAATGCAACTTTTTTGGCTGTCGTAAAACCCAGAAGAAGAAGTACTTTCATCCAAGATGGCGTCTCTTAGAAAGGAGTGTTAGCAGAGGGTCTTTGTTGTGTTAGAAAGAGGTAAAATGTGTAAAGTCCAGATGCTGAGAGCGTTGGTGGAGCAGCGACTAACTGCGGCTGCTGAAGAGATATTTGGGCTGTTTGAAAGAACGATAGCAGAGTACGAGGAGGAACTTTGTCGTTCAAAAGAGGAGAACGAGCGACAACGGGAACTACTGGACGCTGTTTTCAACCCTCAGCTCCGGGTCCACAGAGCAGGTTAGTCCATTAAACCTTCAGCTGGTCTTTCTCTCCTTCCTGGGCTCTCTTCTCTCAGCGACGATATGACGATAGGACGGATGGAAATAAGCATTTATTCATAACATCTGTTGGAATCTTCGCTCTTTAACAGGCCGTCGCCAACCCACCAGACTCCATGGAAATAATCACTGCTTTTATCATCGTAAAACACACTTCATTCAAAGTGGACAGAAACTAAATAAAAGTACCAAAAGCCGTCTTGGTTCATCTTTCCACTGTTCTAACAATCACCACTCTGGTCTGGTTGGAATAAACTCTTAATTCACCATTTACATGTGGAGATATGCTGCTCTATACACGCTAAAAGTAGTGATTATTTACATGGAGTCTGGTGGAGATATGCTGCTCTATACACGCTAAAAGTAGTGATTATTTACATGGAGTCTGGTGGAGATATGCTGCTCTGTACACGCTAAAAGTAGTGATTATTATATTAATGCTATGGATCGGTTCTGAATGTGAGAAATAGCCACGCCCCCTGATTTGCATTTAAGAACTGTAAATAGAGGGGAATTAGTAAAAACTTTTGATATATTTAACTAATTGATACAATTTTATATGAACATTTATATTATATATTTATGTATTTTTTGCCTCATTTATTTCTTTCATGATGTATTTCAAAGGCATATTTATTCATGTATTCATTTATGTTTTTATTCATTTATTTAATCTACAATAAAACGGCAAAAAATGATTTCAGTTGTAATAATAATGCCAAACCTATTCATCATATTTACTCAGAACATTGCTATTTATTTAAATATTTTACACTCAAAATAAAATAGAATAAAAATAAAACCCTTTCCTCAGCTGTCAACTTGAACCATAGTCCCCTGGGAATATGTTTATGTAAATGTATGTTGTCTGCATTATATGGTAACTCATAATGTAATTTTCCATAATCTGATCTAGTCGAAGCATGTAAATGTTAATCAGAAGAAGCCCCAGAATGGAGCCTTGGAGAGCTTCGCATTTCATATTTTTTCCACACAGATGTTTATCTATAGACACAAAGTAGTCCCTGTTCCTAAAGTGGGATTCAAACCAGTGTATACCAGAACAATTATTCAGGTTTATTGTTTTTACAGCTTGAGCCCTCGATCTGGAAGTTAGTATGTAGAAGCATGAAGTCCCAGTTTGCCTCAATGTGTTTCCTGTTTCCTGCAGATGTGCAGCAGCTGCCGGTGGTTAAAGAAGAGGTTCCCCCTGAGCAGCAGGAGTATAGCTCCAGTGTGGACCAGCAGGAGCCAGAGACCCCCCCACACATTAAAGAGGAACAGGAGGAACTGTGGAGCAGTCAGGAGGGAGAGCAGCTTCAAGGGCTGGAGGAGGCTGATATCACCAAGTTCCCATTCACTCCTGTCCCTGTGAAGAGTATAGATGATGAAGAGGAAGCTCAGTCCTCACAGCTTCATCAGAGACAAACTCAACACATGGAAACAGAAGCTGATGGAGAGGACTGTGGAGGACCAGAACCAGCCAGGAACTCACATCCACATCCATTTTTACAACCAGAGACTGAAGACAAAACTTCAGACTTTCCTGATCCTAGACAACTATCAAGCTTTGCCGTTTCCTCTTGCCAACAAAGAAATGAGAGCAGAGAACCTCAGTCAGGTTTAAACTCTCGGAAAAAGAACAGGTATAGGTCTCGTCAGAAATTATTTCGCTGCTCTGAGTGTGGGAAACAATTCAACCAAAACTCAAATCTGAAGACACACATGCGAACTCACACAGGAGAGAAGCCGTTCAGCTGCCCCTTCTGTGGTAAAAGGTTTGGCCAGAAGGCACACCTGCAGAACCATTTGAAATGTCACACGGGTGAAAAGCCTTACAGGTGTTCAGTCTGCGGTCGGCATTTTTCACGGTTTGAACATATGAAGTTACACATGAGAACGCACACAGGGGAGCGACCGTGCAGCTGTACCAGTTGTGGAAAAAGATTCACCTGGCTTCATCAGTACAAAACGCACATGTGTGGGGGTGAATCGTCCCGGCTGCAGGAGGGAGAGCAGCTTCAAGGGCTGGAGGAGGCTGATATCACCAAGTTCCCATTCACTCCTGTCCCTGTGAAGAGTGAAGATGATGAAGAGGAAGCTCAGTCCTCACAGCTTCATCAACCACAATCACATCCAGACAGTTTTGACTCACATAGACTCGAGTGTAACCCATTCATTGGACAGTTCTGGTGATGTCACCACTTGAAGGCTACATTTACACCGCTACATTTTGAGTTTTGAGCCAAAAGGGATCTCCAGTCACCAAGTGTTTTTATCTCTAAACTAACACCCAACCCTCATATCTCATCATCATTCTGGTATACTGGGTGTGAGGAGGCTTTCTTTCTCCCTTTTCACTGGGCCCTGTTCTCAAAATTAATACTGTTATTGTTTGTTTATTAGTTACCTTATTCGACATAGGCCAGGGTCCTGTATTACGAAGCAAGATTTGGAGTTGACGAGGTTACTTCGGGTTTAACCCAGGGTTTTCTCTATCACGACGGGGGATCAGTTGTTACCAGGTTCAATCGCCATGGTAACTTATGCTGAACACCTAACCTGGTCGGGAGCAGGATCTGGTCGATGTTGGAGATTAGAGATCAACCCGTGTAAAAGCACCGCCTACTGACCAATCAATACTCGGTTGATAACCATTCCCTGATAGGTATCTTTATGAAAGATATAGTTTTGAAGCAGAGGGAATTACATATAAACTATTACGTTTTACGATGATAAAAGTACTGATTATGTAAACGGGGTTTGGTGATGGTAATTTTGCCCTTTTAATAAATATAAAAACATACTCAAATGTTGGCTGAGTGAGTTTAGCCTACAGGATTTTGTATAGGTCTGTGTTCTTCAAATGTATGTAGCATTATAGTTTGCTCTTCTTATGTAAAATATGCGGCTCTGGTTGGTGTTTGTGATTGGTCGTGCTGTGCAGACACCGCCTCTTTTATGTGTGAATACGCGCGCCGCTGATTGGACTAGTTGTTAACCGCCGTCGTGACGCAGCTAATGCAGGACCGCGGTTGTTGGGTTTGGTGGAGCTGGGTAACTGAAGTAAATCCAGGGTAGGTTGATGTTGATTCACAGTACAGGCCTCAGTACAGGAGAAGAAAGAAGAGACTTGGCAACTTGCTGTGAGGTTGCCTTTTTGTTTGTTGGCTGTTATTTTGACTCCGTTTAATATTTTGTATTTGTTTGAATATTTTGGTAATAAATAAACAAATTGTGCACTTTAAAATCCTCCTCTCCAGTCTTCAACGGGAGGCAGCGTGGAGACTCCGCCTGCTAATTGCAGTTGCCATGGTAACTTTAGTAGCTCATGCGGCATTCCAGACACAGTTATTTAGCCCGAAAGTTACGACTTCAAGTCACGACTTGGTAGCGTTCCAGGCAAAGTCACCACAAACCTTTCTAGCTAGCGTTAGCTAGCAGCTACCTAACGGTGACGTTAGCTAGCAGCTACCTAACGTTGACGTTAGCTAGCAGCTACCTAACGTTGACGTTCGCTAGCGCGGGGACCGCCCATTTCTCCGACGCTCCATTTTTTTTGACCTCCCAATAACCTTCAGCTCCGACATCCCATTGTTTTCCGACCATATGGGCTTTGTGGATCATGGAAATGACATTACACCAGCAAGTGATTTCTAGTCCACAACATATTTTGGCCTTCATTTAATGAACATAACCTGTAGTAGTACACAATTGTTTTGATTACAATGTGTGGAATTACTTATTATCGCCTATTTATATTATTTATCAAGGCGTCTGTACAGCATCACCAGGGGTCGCCATTGTTGTGTATGTGTGTGTAACTGGGAGTACAACGATCTGGTACAAGTTCAGGACTAGTAAGTTACAGGTTTGACCGCCGTTCACGGGCGCTTTCACTTGTAGGAGGTTGTAAAAACCCGAGTTACGGGTTGCTTGGAACGCAGCATTAGGCTTATAATGCATATAGGCTAGCATTGTCCGGCTAACCCTCCATATGCAAGAAGGACGGTCTGACTAGTCCACTCAGCACTCCTGGATGGGTTTATGCTGCTTTGGTTCATTGGCATTTCATAAATGGTCCCATGGCATGAAAATGTCATTTATTTACATTAATTTCAGTTCCCCCAGCCTGCCTATGGCCCCCCAGTGGCTAGAAATGGCGATAGGTGTAAACTGAGCCCTGGGTATCCTGCTCTGCCTTTGAAAATATGAAAGCTGAGATGGGCTGATCTGGAATCATCATCGTAAGGGGCAAGGTTACCCCCCTTTCTCTGCTTTGCCAGCCCAGAGAATTTTGCCCCCCATGAGAAAAAGAGACCTTATGGCTTTCAAACGAGCAAAGTGGCAAAGAGACTTCAGATACAGTATTAGGGACCACTAAGGTCTATATAAACAGTATTAGGGACCACTTCATATAAAAGAGACAGTACAGTTAGGGACCACTAAGGTCTATATAAAGAGACTTCAGATACAGTATTAGGGACCACTAAGGTCTATATAAAAGAGACTTCAGATACAGTATTAGGGACCACTAAGGTCTATATAAAGAGACTTCAGATACAGTATTAGGGACCACTAAGGTCTATATAAAGAGACTTCAGATACAGTATTATATAAAGAGACTTCAGATACAGGGGGACCACTAAGGTCTATATAAAAGCATCCAAAGAGCACCTTGTCATTGGACCTTTAAACCAATCATAATCATTTAGGGTGGCACTAACCGTCAACAGAGAACTCAGATTGGACAGATAGTCTAGCTAGCTGTCTGGGATTCTAGCTAGCTGTCTGGATTTATCTAAGGACCAGGTAACCATAGTCCTCAGATTGGACAGATAGTCTAGCTAGCTGTCTGGATTTACCCTGCAGAGATCTGAGGACCAGGTAACCATAGTCCTCAGATTGGACAGATAGTCTAGCTAGCTGTCTGGATTTACCCTGCAGAGATCTGAGGACCAGGTAACCATAGTCCTCAGATTGGACAGATAGTCTAGCTAGCTGTCTGGATTTACCCTGCAGAGATCTGAGGACCAGGTAACCATAGTCCTCAGATTGGACAGATTGTCTAGCTAGCTGTCTGGATTTACCCTGCAGAGATCTGAGGACCAGGTAACCATAGTCCTCAGATTGGACAGATAGTCTAGCTAGCTGTCTGGATTTACCCTGCAGAGATCTGAGGACCAGGTAACCATAGTCCTCAGATTGGACAGATTGTCTAGCTAGCTGTCTGGATTTACCCTGCAGAGATCTGAGGACCAGGTAACCATAGTCCTCAGATTGGACAGATAGTCTAGCTAGCTGTCTGGATTTACCCTGCAGAGATCTGAGGACCAGGTAACTACAGAAATAGGAAGCGGATGCACATCCAGCTGAAAAGAGGGACAAGCGGGGAATTTCCAGCGAAAACTGAGCAATCACGGAAGTGGATCACCGTGGACATAGACTACTGAAACGTCACAGATATCAAACGGGGTCAATCACTTCCAGAACCAGAGCCGTCCCAGACAGAGACGCGGTGAGTGTCCCCAACAACGCAGCTCACTTGTTTCTCAATTAACTATTTTATAAAATGTGATGCTACGTCCAGCTGCACGATATGAGGAAAATATGCAATAATGATATTGCGTGCGATAAACAGATATTAAAGTGTTCTCAGTTCTGCTGCTTTCACAATTCTGCTAAAATCCAGCTGCTTGTTGGATTTAAAATGTATGGGGGAAAAAAAAAAATTCAATGTTCTTTTATTGAACTAATATAAAAAAGGCAGCACTTAAAACAGTGATGGTTAAATTATAAAGTACAGTTTTCTGCTGATATTTGTATTCAACTAACAGAATAAATCTGAGTGTATTTTGCAATATGTGTATTGCACCTTAACTTATTGTAAAGTTTTGTATGTATCATATACTATACTGTCTATATACTGCATATTTATATTTAATGCACATTGGTCGATGTATGAAAGTATTTAGGAAGCTTAGGAAATAAAGTTTGGAAATATTAATTACAGATGGTTCTGGATTGTTTCTTCAACATACTGTAGGTGAGTAATTCATGTTAATGTTTGATTATGTGTGTATTGCTATGCTGCAGAATGTATGAAAGGTAAACCAGTGGTTACTAAAGTGGGGTTTCCAGGGGTCCCAGTAAACAGGGGAACACTTTATTATTATACATAACTCTGTCCAACAAAATTTAGAGATGCAAAGTTTAATGGATTAATTGTCAAATTTTCAATTGTACTTTTTTATGTAAAAATGTTGTGATGCCACCTGTGTTGTCTTCAGTTTTTAAGATTATTTTTTTTTATCATTTTAGTCTTTTGTTTCTACAGGGCAGCTGAAGATATGATAGGGGAGAGAGACGGGGGGAAGACATGCAGCAAAGAGCCACAGGGCGGAGTCGAACCTGTGGCCACTGCGTTGAAGAGTAAACATATGGGCGCGCAGTCTAACAGGTGAGCTACCCAGATGCCCTGGGTTAAGGTTTTTTGCGATACTTGTCGCTTTTTCCAACATTTTTGCGCCTTTTATCAATTATTTTCTTCAAATGCTTTTAAATTGAATAAAGCGCCCAAATTCATTTAAAGTATTGAACTGATAATTTATTTTACTCGTAAAGAATGTTCTAGAGAACTATCCACGTCATTTTTTGACAATTTGGTTAAAAGAAACCCAAATTTCTGATAGAGAAACTTTTTTGAAAATTGGTCAAATTTGACCCGAGGATAACAGGAAGGTTACATGTGAATATGTTCTAGTTTTACTCTCCTCTGGGACAGGAAACTGAATATATTCGAGTTGTGGACAAAACAAGACATCTGAAGACGTCATCTTGGGCTTTTGGGAAATGCTGATCCACATTTTAGAGACAAAACTTCTAATCCATTCATCCAGGAAATAATCCACACATTAATAGGGGCGGCTGTGGCTCAGTGGTAGAGCGGTTACCTGCCAATCGGAAGGTTGGTGGTTCAATCCCCGGCCCTGCAGTCCCATGTCGAAGTGTCCTTGGGCAAGACACTGAACCCCGAGTTGCCCCCGATGCTGCGCACCTTGTACTGCAGCCTCGGCCACAGTGTATGAATGTGTGTGAATGGTGAATGTTTCCTGTGTGATGTAAAAGCGCTTTGAGTAGTCGTTAAGACTAGAAAAGATATATAAATACAGCACATTTAATATAATCTGCAAACCGGGTGTGCAAGACGCTTCACCTCTAAGATGCTCCCGGTGGTTCAATCTCTGGCCTTCCAGTTTTTTGACTTCTTCACACTCTGCAGCCTCAATTCTGATTGATATCTGAAGTATTTCTGAACTCATTGATGCCACTTCCTTACTTAGTCTTCTGGACTTTGTCATTTATTTGTCTTTGCATTAAATAACTCGTGGAAAGAGAGGTGACGTGTCCACCATGGGACTTTATTTCAGTAAAAATGTGTCCGGTAGCGAAGGGGGGAGAGCATATGCAGGGTAACTACCCTTCTGAGAAAGGGTAACTAATCATTCGTTACTCTTTCAAAAACAGTAACTACCCTTTTTTGTGTACCTTATTGTAAAGTAAAGTAAAAACAACTAAATGGTGGTAGGTAATAAATCTGATTTCATTTACTGCTTTATGCATATATGCAGGACACAAAAAAATTGGAAATTACTGTTGCACTAGTCTGGACATGTTGGCGTGCCAACGTTGTAACCCGGCACCCCATAATCCTCGTTTATTGCTGCTAGCAACTTTAATGACATTGAGTGTAGTAACCACATTTACATAATGATATTCTAAACTATCAACAATAAATGTCATGTCACCGTGTGTGTTATGAACTAGTGGAAGATGTATTGACATCCTTTAGCTCAGTAAAAGTACCAGTACCACACTGTAAAATACTCTACATTTATTTCAATTCATTTACTGAATAGGACAGAGCACATCAATCAACATTTCTGTAAAATGTTTCAGTACTATAATTAGTTTGAAACAATCCTTTGGCGAGAAAACAGGAAACAAAACATAAGTAAAAGTTCAAATGTACAGACTATTTTTAAAACTTCACTTCTCCCCATTTAAAACAGCAATTTAGTTCAGCTTTCAACATTCACACGCAATTCAGTGTGTCTCTGTTCTGACAAAGTGTGATTAGTTTTGCCTCTTGAAGTGTTGAGTTCATCTGCTGGCTGGAGGCTCTGCCTCTCCGTTCTCCTCTGTCTGACAGATGGCCGACATATTTATGCGTTTTGATCATGCCTGGCTAATCTTTGGTCACCAACATTGCTGGTGATCATTTCTCTCCCGTGTGGATGACCATGTGTTGTATCAGATTTAGCCAATGTGCAAATCTTCTACTACAAACAGAACAACCAAACAGTTTCTCTTCTGTGTGAATCATCATGTGTGTCTGCAGATCTGACATGAAGTCAAATCTTCCTCCCACACTCAGAGCAGCTGAATGTTTTCTTACATCTTGAATCATGTTTCAGAGAGTTTAAAGCTGACTGAGGTTCTCTGGTCTCCTTCCAATCAGCACTGTCATCAGTCTCAGGTTCAGAAGAGTCTCCATTCTGGTCTTCAGTCTCTGGTTGTAAAAGTGGATGTGAGTTCCTGGCTGGTTCTGGTCCTCCACAGTCCTCTCCATCAGCTTCTGTTTCCATGTGTTGAGTTTGTCTGCTGGCTGGAGGCTCTGCCTCTCTGTTCTCCTCAATTTGACTGTGATGAAGCTGTGACGACTGAAGGTTGATGCATTTATGTCGTCTGACCTGTTGACGCCAGATAAATCTCTTGTTACAAACACTGCAGCTGTATTTTTCCTCTTTTGGGTGGATTCTCATGTGATCATACAGATGTCCCCTAGTGCCAAATCTCCTCCCACACTCAGAGCAGCTGAATGTTTTCTTACATCTTGAAGCATGTTTCAGAGAGTTTAAAGCTGACTGAGGTTCTCTGGTCTCCTTCCAATCATTATCCAAAACTTCAGTTTCTTGTTTGATATATTGTGAGGCAGCGTCATAGCAAAGCGGTTGTCTTTCCATGTGTTGAGTCTGTCTTTGATGAAGCTGTGAGGACTGAGCTTCCTCTTCATCATCTTCACTCTTCACAGGGACAGGAGTGAATGGGAACTTGGTGATATCAGCCTCCTCCAGCCCTTGAAGCTGCTCTCCCTCCTGACTGATACACAGAGCCTCCTGTTCCTCTTTAATGTGTGGGGGGCTCTGGCTCCTTATGTTCCACAATGGAGCTACAGTCCTTCTGCTCAGGGGGAACATCTTCTTTAACCACCAACAGCTGCTTTATCGCTGCAGGGACAGAGAGAAAAACTGGGACTTCAAACAAAACAGACAACCGATACACTCCCCCCCAAAGATCTCATAATGATGGAATTACCATCTTGCTAAAATTAGGTTACAGAAGTCATTATTTCTACACTATAATCTTATTTAATATCAGATTCAAGAAGGTGAAGATAGCATGGGAGAGGGCAGGCATGTTGTCAATCATCGGCTCCAAATTTATGCCGCAAGTTTTGGTTTCAGTAGCGGCTGCCGTGCTTCCAGGCACTTGTGTTGCAGCCGTGGAACACAGGATGCAATGCTCTAGTGTAGCATCATTTCTACATACTACTCTCTACCGTTGTCTCTCTTCGTACTACGTCATCTTACAGCGAGGAGGAATTCCTTCCTCCACAGCGCTGCAGAGGAAGCTCTGACTAGTCCACAGCATTACTGGATGGGACTAAAATGTGCTCTGGTTAATGGCATTTCTTTCAACCAATCACATTCATCTTGGGCGGCGCTAAACTCCGGACGGAGCCACGGTGCCTTTGCTAAATAGTCTCAGGAAGGAACTTGTTCTGGTGGACCGTGTGTACGTTCAGAAGTAGTTTTAGTTGTCAATAGAAAACTCAGATTGGACAGATAGTCTAGCTAGCTGTCTGGATTTACCCTGCAGACCATAGTCCTCAGAAATCCACCAGAGGTTGGAACGCCAACACAGAGACAGAGAAAGGGGACGGACATCCGGCCGAAATTAGGGGAAAATTAACTTTTATTTATAGCTTGATAAGCCTGATGACAACCTTGTACAAAAGATTGAATTGGTTCACATGAAAAGAATGGTGTGTGATTTTCATCAATTCTTTCATCAGTTTTTTTCCAACATTTTTTTCCTTGGATTCACAAGAACAGGTTGAGGTAAAATTGGGGCAAAGAATAGAATAGATTACTAAATTTCTTGGAATTACCTGCTTGACGCTTCCATCTTTGCACCTGACCCAAGCTTCTTTTGCTTTTTCGTGGCATCTAAAACATAAAAAAGCAAATCATATTCAAAATTAAAATTGTTATCCATATAAAGTAGGACAGAAAACTTTTACTTAATTTTACAACCTTCATAAGACCATATAATGCTTGATGTTTTCAGTTTTTTTTTTCAAAGAATTGTCCCACACAGCCCACGTAGCTCTCTGTAAAGTGTCTCGAGATAACTCTAGTTATGATTTGATACTATAAATAAAATTGAATTGCATGACAATCTCATTTTGCAGCAGAAGTGATATGAACTAAACTATTTTTAGATGAAACAGATGTTGACCAAGTTTCCTTTTAAGGACATTATTTGAAAATGGGGAAAATTTGAAGTTGGAAAAAAGGTTAGAAATTGCAATATATCGCAATTTGTTTAACATCGCAATAAAATTGTATCGTGATGATATTGGGAGGCGTCTGGCGATTCCGTCTGGAGTCTGGTGGAGATATGCTGCTCTATACACGCTAAAAGTAGTGATTATTTACATGGAGTCTGGTGGAGATATGCTGCTCTATACATGCTAAAAGTAGTGATTATTTACATGGAGTCTGGTGGAGATATGCTGCTCTATACACGCTAAAAGTAGTGATTATTTACATGGAGTCTGGTGGAGATATGCTGCTCTATACACGCTAAAAGTAGTGATTATTTACATGGAGTCTGGTGGAGATATGCTGCTCTATACACGCTAAAAGTAGTGATTATTTACATGGAGTCTGGTGGAGATATGCTGCTCTATACATGCTAAAAGTAGTGATTATTTACATGGAGTCTGGTGGAGATATGCTGCTCTATACACGCTAAAAGTAGTGATTATTTACATGGAGTCTGGTGGAGATATGCTGCTCTATACACGCTAAAAGTAGTGATTATTTACATGGAGTCTGGTGGAGA
This sequence comes from Etheostoma perlongum, assembly GCA_026937815.1. Lineage (NCBI taxonomy): Eukaryota > Metazoa > Chordata > Actinopteri > Perciformes > Percidae > Etheostoma > Etheostoma perlongum. Next base: position 653,965 of record CM049384.1, read on the forward strand.
TATGCTGCTCTATACACGCTAAAAGTAGTGATTATTTACATGGAGTCTGGTGGAGATATGCTGCTCTATACACGCTAAAAGTAGTGATTATTTACATGGAGTCTGGTGGAGATATGCTGCTCTATACATGCTAAAAGTAGTGATTATTTACATGGAGTCTGGTGGGTATGGCGATGGATATCGAGGTGAACTAACCAAGGAACCTACCTCGTCGCTCGTTCTCCTCTTTTGAACGACAAAGTTCCTCCTCGTACTCTGCTATCGTTCTTTCAAACAGCCCAAATATCTCTTCAGCAGCCGCAGTTAATCGCGTTACATATTCAAATTCTCAACACAACAACTGGAGTGTTTTCTTCTAGACGCCATGTTGTTCAAAGTGTGACGTCAGCCGCAGTGAAGACTATAGTTTCCGGTACATGTTAGTTGCTGAACTTCAAAATAAAGGTCCACAAGTGTTTCAGGCTTCTTGAAAAATAAAACACATACACAAGCATAGAGATTAATAGTAATAAGAGTTCTTAATAAACGCCATAGTGTTTATAGGTTAGCACCTTTAGCTGATGGTGTATGTTGTGTTGCTTCAGTTTGAAGTTTGTATTTTACTTTATAGACTAAAGTTAACTAAATCCTATGTTATATTATCCGAGCCAGAAGGTGGTGGTGTGGCGCTAACCGGGGATGTTTCAAGCCTCCAAAAACACGAAGAAGACGAAGAAGATTCCGACGTTTCGTCCAGAAAGAGACGCTACGGACGGCCGGATGTGGTTTTATAAACACCTGGAACAAAGCCACGCGGAGCAGGTTGGTTTCTTCCTCTGACCGGAAACGCGGTTATCGCTGCTAGGTTACCGTTAGCCGTTAGCTGTTAGCTGCTAGCTGCTAGCCGTTAGTTGTTAGCTGCTGGCTGCTAGCCGTTAGCTGTTATCCGTTAGCTGCTAGCTGTTAGCCGTTAGCTGTTAACTGTTAGCTGCTAGCCGTTAGCTGTTATCCGTTAGCTGCTAGCTGTTAGCTGTTAGCCGTTAGCTGCTAGCTGTTAGCCATTAGCCGTTAGCTGCAGCTAGCTCCTGCTAAAGGCCTGGCTCGAAAAGAACAACAACAACGGAAGAAGAAGTGAGATATTAAAGGTTCAGCATCGATTAATCATTGGTTAATCGGTGTTGGAGTCTACTGTATTATTGTGTGTGTGTGTGTGTGTGTGTGTGTGTGTGTGTGTGTGTGTCTGTGTGTGTGTAAGTTTTGAGCATCAATGACTTAATTTCCTGTATTCGGATACACTGTTATGCACCAATTTAGTAATAATAATGTCCTTTATTAGTAGTTATATTTTTGATATATTCTGAATTGTCATGTGTTTTTCTCCTTTACACAGGCTAATAATATAATATAATTAAATGTAATGCGTCCTTTATTAGTCCCGCAAGGGGAAATTACAATTTCCACTCTGTTGTTACACACACGCTCATGTCAGAGTGGTGGGGGGAGGCACATGCTCAGGTCCTATACATGCACTAATGGAGAGATGTCAGAGTGGGGGGGCTGTCCATGAAAAGGCGCCCCTGAGCAGCTGGTGCCTTGCTCCAGAGCACCTTGGCAGTACCCAGGAGGTGAACTGGCACCTCTCCAGCTACCAGTCCACCACCATACTCCGGTCCGTACAGGGACTTGAACCAGCGACCCACCGGTTCCCAGCCCAACTCCCTACGGAGCTACCACCCCAATTTATGGTGGAAAAACCTTTATTTAGCCATATGTTAAGGAGAAAAACAAAGATGACTATTCCGAATATATCAAAAATATAATGTAAAGCATGTTGTTGCGTGTAATTGGGTATTTGAAGTTGGAAATCCTGCAGCTTTCTCAGTGGGTATAGTGCGTATACCTGTACATGCAGAAACTTCTAGTTCTAGTTTAATAGTTTATTTGAACATGTAAAAAAAAAACAACATTAAAATAAAAGATTTATATATATGCATTCATACATATATAATTAAAATGACAGATAAATAAGGTCATGTACTTCTTAGCACGGTCTTCCAAAATTGAAAGTAATTCAAACAAAACAAAAAATGTCCCATGTTCAAATGTAGTAGTTGATAAACAACTTATCAGGTCCGACCCCCTTTCTCTACTTTTATCCTTTAGTAAATCTTATGCTTCAGTTATTTACACATCATAGACACAGATGCATACACACACACATTTACACTTTTTAAAAAGTTTTTGTACAGATTTTCTGTATTGTTGACTTTAAAACTGCACAAATGATATACAAAATAAAAAATCATGCAGTTTTAAAGTCAACAATATCTCTGAATTTTAGTGCTTTTAATTTAATAAACAGTGGATTAGTTGGTGCTCTATAAGTACTTTAATTTCCAATTCTTAAGGCTCTCTTTTGAAGAATGAATATAGTTTCAGTGTTGGTTTTGTAAGTGTTTCCCCATACTTCCAAACAGTAAGTGATGTATGGAAGTATGAAGGAACAATACAGCGTGAATGATTGAATGAGCGTTGATTTAATAAATAATTGGTTTTATACAGTATAGCAGTTAATTTAGATATTTTATTTTAATATAGTGTATACGTGGCTTCCAACATAATTTTTCGTCAATTATGACGCCCAGAAATTTAAGTTCTTTTACTCTTTCAATTTCAATATCATTTATCATAAGTTTTTTGTGTAAAGTTGTGTCACGATTACCAAAAATTATAAATTTATTTTTACTTAAGTTCAGTGTTAGTTTATTAGCATCAAACCAGCTCTTCATCTTTTTTTAATTCATTTTCTGCTGTATCCAAGAGTTGTTCCAGATTTTCCCCAGAACAGATTAAATTACATCAGCAAATAAAATAATAAATAAAACATATAAAGTGTTTTTGACACCTCCCATACATTATTTATATACAAGTTAATCAACAATGGTCCCAACACTGACCCCTGGGGGACCCCACAGGTGATTTTCTTTACCTTTGATTTATAGTTTTGCAATTCAACATATTGTGTTCTGTTCTGTAAGTAGCTATTTAATCATGAAAGTGCAGTCCCCCTAATTCCATATTGTAATTTCGTGATCAGTAAATTGTGGTCTACTGTATCAAATACCTTTTATCCCACTGCATATTTTTTTGTTCTATTGCTGTTGATATTTCTTCTATAAATTGTACAATTGCATGTGAAGTTGTCCTATTAGCCCTAAAACCATATTGCTGATCACAAAGAATATTATGTTTAGTAATGAAGCTATCAGTCCTTGTAGAAAATATTTTTTCTAATATTTCTGAGAATTGGGAGAGCAACGAAACAGGTCTATAGTTTGAAAGTGTATGTTTTCCACCAGCCTTGTATATTGGTATCACCTTTGCCATTTTCATTTTATCTGGAAAGACTCCAGTTTTCAGAGATTAATTACATACATGTGTTAGAGGTTTGACAACACAGCCAATAATACTTTGGACCATAAACATGTCAATACCATTCCAGTCAGTGGACTTTTTACTCTTAAATTTGTTAACAATCTCAATCATTTCTTTTTCATCAGTTCCCTTAACAAACATATATTCATTAATATTTCCATTCTTGCTTAACACATCATTCATATTGCCAGTCTTTGTAAACTCCCCAGCTAAACCTGGACCTACTCCAACAACATAATCATTAAATTCATCTGCAGCTAAGTTCATATCCTTAACCTCTGTATTGTTTTTTGTCAGGAAATATTTCTGTTTTACCTTTTTCTTTACTAGAGGACAGTGTTTTCATAAAGTGATGGTACAACATCCCAGAATGAATCATAAGCTTAATTCACATTATCTATGTCCACTTTGCCCCAGTCTTGCTTCATTAAGTCCTCTTTAAATGTCTTGATGTTTTCTTGGCTTCTGTGTCTGCTCATTGTGTAAATGTTGTTGTCCTTCCTGGTCTTGGTCTAGCTATGTACGTTTGCAAAAACTGGCAGATGATCACTGACGTTGTTTATTATTAGTCCACTTTCAACTTTATAGTCAATCACGTTGGTAAATATATTAGCAATTAGTATTGCACTACTGGTTATACTATACATCAGATTAATGAACTCTGTCGTTTTGTTGTGGTCTTGTGCATTGAGCAAGTCAACATTGAAGTTTCCGCAGATAAAATTTTTTGTTATTGCTTTTACTGAAAATTTCTGCATTTCTTTCCTTAAACATGTCGATATTCGATCCCGGTTTCTATAAATGCAGCTAATTAGAATGTTTTTAGATTTATCCATTTCAATTTGTACTGTGATGCATTCCATGATTGTGTCTAAAACAAAAGACATTTTATTAACTATTTGACATTGATATCTTTGGTCAATATATAATGCAACCCCCCCACCCTTTGATTGTTTCCTATTGATGAATTATATAGTTCATATCCCTCAATCTCCACCAACTCCTGTTGTTCTACTGTGAGCCAAGTCTCTGTTATTGCAATTGCTGTGAACTTTTTTCCCATTTGTTTTAGGCATTGTTTGATTTTTGAAAGGTTTGCAATAAGGCTCCTGCTGTTAAAATGTATAACTGAAATTGTGTCATCCATTTTTATGTATTTTTTGAACTGCTGAACTGTGTAAAAATTCACACTGGCAGTGAATACCAATGTAGAAATTATTATCTGGGTCAGTGTTGTTTTCAATGTCTTGTGGTTTATGTTCTGTGTATTTGAAAGTTTCCAAGTTCAGTTGATCATATGTAACAGATAGGTTTCTGTCCAAGTTTGCCATGATTGTTGTGTTTAATACGTTCAATTCAGTTTGTATGCAGTTACCTTATGTAGGCCTATGTTGCTCTTGATTTACTCCTTCTAATGTATCCAGCTTGGTGATGTCCCTGATGAGAAGCACTTGCGTCAACCCATGAAGTTTGATGTATATTTTACAATTTCTTGCCCATGTTGCCTGGATCTTGTTTTCCCTTCTTTGTTTTTTTCTGGTGAGTATGTGTCCCTTCTTTGTAATATCAGCATTTTTTCTTTCTGTGAGGTGTTCCTGGGGCTTGATGTAAACTTGGTTGCCTTTTAATTTCCTTCCTTGTCTGAGGAGTGCTGATTTTTTCTTTCTGTTGGTGGCTGGCTGCTCCTGGGCCTGGTGTTAGCTGGCTGCTTCAGGGCCTGGTGGGAGATGGCTGCTCCAGAGCCTGGTGGTAGATGGCTGCTCCAGGGCCTGGTGGTAGATGGCTGCTCCTGGGCCTGGTGTTAGCTGGCAGCTTCAGGGCCTGGTGGGAAATGGCTGCTCCAGAGCCTGGTGGTAGATGGCTGCTCCAGGGCCTGGTGGTAGATGGCTGCTCCTGGGCCTGGTGTTAGCTGGCTGCTCCTGGGCCTGGTGGTAGCTGGCTGCTCTTGGGCCTGGTGTTAGCTGGCTGCTGCTGCTCTGCTGCTGCTGCTGCTCTGCACTTATTATTATTGTTTTCTGAGAGTCACTTCTTTTTCCCCCCAAACAGACTGGAAAGAACTCGAGGAAGACGGAGCTCAGACCTGGTGGTAGATGGCTGCTCCAGGGCCTTGATTTTACATTTTAAGAGAATTTGGCAGATTGGGGAAAAACGGTCCGCTGCTGCTCTGCACTGCTGCTGCTCTGCACTTTACCATGGACCCTAACTATGCCAGCCACCACGTGTCCTTGATATTGATACAATTTGTGCAACTGGTCCGGCCTTCAGGGTGAGATAACGACAGCTGTTCGGTGCTTTCACATACGTAGTTCGGTTCATTTGGTCCAGACCGAGGGCGACAGACGGTACATTGATTTCTAGCATTTTCAGCCGTTTCACACCACAGTGACTATGTTCAAATGCACATAACATTTCAGTTGTTGTAGCTGTTTCCACAGCTGATAGATGGATGGATAGATAGATAGATACCCTTTATTATTAGACTCATGGTCCATAAAAACAACAACAAAAAAGATACAGATACACAGGACAGACACCAATGAATCATTTATTGTCCTTTTAAAGGATTAAATAAATGTTAAATGTGCGTGACTTTACAATTTAACGTTACTCTGTTTGTGACTTGGACATTGATACTACAGAATCAGTACCTGTAGTACTTTTTACGTCAGTGTTTTTCTTTACGCTCTTGACCGTGGAGTGTATAATAATGGCGCAACATGGAGTATTATTATAAATCCGGAGACATGGGGAGCAAGATCTGGCCTAAACATCCAAAGCATGGGCACGAATCAATCAGTTGTCAGGAAAGAAAAAAAACGTCTCGCACCGTGCTAGTACCAAGCTCTCGTTAGCTTGTCTGTTACAAGTGTCGGAAGGTCTGGCCAGAGATGCGGACCAGTTGAGCGTTTACACCCGTTTACATCGCCATGGTGACTTATGCTGCACAGTAGGGATGCAATGGATAATAAAACTCCCAACAGAACTCGTGAATCACAGATAGGATCAATATCCAAATCAGTACAACAAAGAGGTGACCTTTAATTTTTTGAAATTTTCTTCACTTATTACTTACTGTCACAAAAAACAGCATGTTCAAGCCAGGGAACGCGTGTTCCTTGATCTTTACTATTTGTTTTGGTGCCTAAACTTAACTGTTGTCACCACATAACGCTCATGTTTTGTGACCTAAACTTAACAGATTCTACACCGAAACGACCAGCAGCTTGTCTTCTCCTGTACCTGACTCAAAGCCCCCTATTCTCGATAACTACCAACTGCCGCTGATACGACCAAGCTCTGTAGCCAGAATCTGTACCTGGCTCGAAGCCCCCTATTCTCGGGTACCTTGACTACCAACTACCGCTGATACGACAGAGCTGCTTTTAACATGCTCCATTCACGTGAACAGAAAATTTTGTTGCCTGTATCTTTTTACGGCAACCCTCCATAGAGATTTATGAACTTACTTTAAAGCAACACCTTTTTCTTTTATACCTTAAAATAATGTTTCCAAATTGTTTCAGTGGTTCATCAACTCATAACAGGGTAAACAGCACTTCTGCATTCACTTTGTGGCCCTCTATTGACTATAACAACACTAGGTAATGGACAATTCAACTTCCAACCTGTAGCTGGACTGAAGAGAAAAGGTGCTTTGGTGTTGCTTTAAGTAACGACACAAAAAAAATATTTCACACTTATGGTTAAACTTTCCAATCAATCGGCGGTTCACACACATTTTGTATCTTAAATGTTGATCCGTAAAGGACCATGGAGACCACAGATGTATTCCATAATAGTTGTTTGCATTTGTTGAACCAATCAGTGGTCTTGGGCTACGCTAAGCTCTGAACGCAGCAATGCTTGCTTTGCTAAATAGTCTCAGGAACAAACGTGTTTTGTGATGTTTACTCAATTCAAACTCAAAGATATTTAGTCAACAGTTCTTTAAGGCAAACTAAAGCAACATGCAATAGTTACATTTCCAAAATAATAGCTTATTCATTTATGTATTTGTATTCCAGACATAAAACAGATTGTTGTTAAAGAGGAGCAGCGGGAGTGTAGCTCCAGTGTGGACCAGCAGGAGCCAGAGCCCCCCCCACACATTAAAGAGGAACAGAAGGAACTGTGGAGCAGTCAGGAGGGAGAGCAGCTTCAAGGTATGGTTGAGTTATGAAAATGTCATGCAATTAGTTAAACCTTTAAAAGATTTGGAAGAGTTCATTGAATTAGTACAAATCTTGAAAGGTTTTGGTTAAATAATGAAATTACTAAAATCCTTGAAACTTATGGAATAGTCACAAAATTAGTAAAATAATTGAAAGGTTTTTAAATAGTCATAGAATTAGGAATATCCTTCAGTGTTTTGGAAAAGTTATGAACAAATCATGAAATACTAAAACCCTTACAAGATTTGGAAAGTTTGGAAGTGTCATGGAATTACCAAAAGTCTTAAAAGTTGTTGTAAAAGTCACAAAATTAGTCAAATTATTGAAGGTTTTGGTAAGTGGGGTAACTTCAGGTGTGACCCTTGGATTTAAGTGTTCCGACGGTGGTTCAGTTGTTACCAAGGTACAGTAGTAGTAATATCCTTCTATGTTTTGGAAAAGTTATGAAAAAGTCATAGCATTACTAAAATTCTTGAATGTTTTGGGAAAAGTCACGAAATCAGTCAAATTGAAGGTTTTGAAAAAGCCATTACTAATTACTAAAATCCTTAAACGCAGGGCCACACATGTAGTTACCTCATTAACAAAAAATTAATGAGGTAACTATATGTGTGGCCCTGGGTTTTTTAGGATTACAATGGTGTTTAATTGGTTACCTGGGTACTTATGCTTCTTAATAGTCTTGGGAAGGAACTTGTTTTGGTGGAACATGTTATGTTCAAACTACTACCAAATATATTTAGTTATTTAAGACGCAATATGACATTTTGGAAGTAAAATGTCTAAATATACAATAATAATTGATAATTTGTATTCCAGATATAAAACGGATTGTTGTTAAAGAGGAGCAGCAGGACAGTTGTCCTTTTGTTTACCAGGAGCCCCCCCTACACATTAAAGAGAAACAGGAGGAACTGTGGAGCAGTCGGGAGGGAGAGCAGCTTCAAGGGCTGGAGGAGGCTGATATCACCAAGTTCCCATTCACTCCTGTCCCTGTGAAGAGTGAAGATGATGAAGAGGAAGGTAGGAACAATGGGGATGCCTTTATTTAACCTTTGTGTTGTCCTCCCTGGTAAAATTAACTATTATGACACTATTTCCAAAGTATTTGTCACATTTTTCTGCGCTTTATCTAACTACCACCGTGTTCAAGCAAAACTAGTTCCAATATGACAGAATTTCATAAGATCAGCCATAAAACCTGGAGGACATTATACAACATCTGAAAACCTCCTCCTGTTGCCTTGATATTCTACCAACATGTGTCTGGCTTCTGATCTTCTACAGATTGTGAACACGTCTCTTCTTTCAGGTATCTTTCCACAGGCCCTGAAAACTGCAGTAATCAAGCCACTCTTAAAAAAGAACAATCTAGACACATCACTAATGAGCAACTATAGGCCGATATCAAACCTTCCGTTTTTAAGTAAAATCATTGAAAAAGCGTTTTTTCAACAACTCAACCATTTCTTGTCACTAAGCAACAGTTTTGATACCTTTCAGTCGGGTTTCCGACCACACCACAGCACTGAGACGGCTCTTGTCAAAGTCTTTAATGACATCCACCTTAACACAGATAGTGGCAAAATTTCAGTCTTAGTATTACTTGATCTCAGCCTTAGTATTACTAGATCTCAGTCTTAGTATTACTAGATCTCAGTCTTAGTATTACTAGATCTCAGTCTTAGTATTACTAGATCTCAGTCTTAGTATTACTTGATCTCAGTGCTGCATTTGACACGGTTGACCATGACATATTACTAGACCAATTGGAAAACTGGGTTGGCCTTTCTGGCTCAGTACTAAACTGGTTTGAATCCTACCTACAGAATAGGGATTACTTTGTGTCAATAGGTAATTATACATCTGAGCATACAAATATGACGTGCGGAGTTCTCCAAGGCTCCATTCTGGGGCCTCTTCTGTTTAACATCTACATGCTCCCACTGGCTCAGATTATGGCGAAAAACAAAATAAGTTACCATAGTTATGCGGACGACACACAAATTTACATAATCTTATTGCCAGGGGACTATAGTCCAATACAAAAACTGACTAAGTGCATCAAACTAATTAACGGCTGGATGCGCCAGAACTTTCTGAAATTAAATGAAGGAAAAACTGAGGTGGTTGTTTTTGGAGCAAAAGAGGAACGATTAAAAGTCTGCGCTCAGCTTCAAACAACAATGTTAAAAACAACAGACAAAGCCAGAAATCTTGGTGTAGTCATGGACTCTGACCTGAATTTTAACAGCCACATTAAGACAATTACAAAGTCAGCCTACTATCACCTTAAGAATATATCAAGGGTTAAAGGACTCGTGTGTCAGCAGGATTTGGAAAAACTGGTCCATGCCTTCATCTTCAGTAGACTTGACTACTGTAACGGTGTCTTTACAGGCCTCCCTAAAAAATCAATCAGACAGCTGCAGCTGATTCAGAATGCTGCTGCTCGAGTCCTCACTAAGACCAGGAGACTGGATCACATCACTCCAGTTCTGAAGTCTTTACACTGGCTTCCTGTGTCTCAAAGAATTGATTTCAAAGGCCAAAAAACATTTTTGATCTGCTACTACACTATGACCCCCCCAGACCTCTCAGGTCATCTGGGACAGGTCTGCTTTCTGTCCTCAGAGTCAGAACTAAACAGGGGGAAGCAGCGTTCAGTTTCTATGCTCCTCATATCTGGAACAAACTCCCAGAAAACTGCAGATCCGCTGCTACTCTCAGTTCTTTTAAATCAAGGCTGAAGACCTTTCTTTTTGATGTTGCCTTTCTTTAAATTAATTTCTTATGCTGCACTGTAACTTTTCTTCTTGCGTTTTATCGGTTTTCATTTTTTTTATTTTTAACTGTTTATTATCTTTTAACTGTTTCTTTTTAACTGATTTTGTGTAAAGCACTTTGAATTGCCCTGTTGCTGAAATGTGCTATACAAATAAAGCTGCCTTGCCTTGCCTACCACCGGATTCACCACTAACATTTCTTATTACCACTATTACTAGTTTCCCACTTATTTTTGGAATTCACAAGTCTCAAATAAAATTTCTGATGTAGAAATTAAAAAAAATGTGACCCAAGGATAACAGCAGGGTTAACAGGTTTTTAGGGAGCAAACAGGAACAATCTGTAAAACTGAAGAGCATTAAAGTTCAAGAGAAGCTGGTTTATTTAATTTTAAGAGTATAAAACATGACTGAACATTGAGCATTTCGATGTTTGCTGATGATTCTACTATATATTTACCAGGAACTAATATTGGTGATCTAAATACTAAACTACAGAGAGAGCTACAGTCAGTGGTGGACTGGATCAATCAGTAACAAACTGATTCTTAATGTATCTAAAACTACCCGTTTAGTGGTTGTAACTCATTTTTCTTTAAGTTCCAAACCAAAACTTGAACTCAGTATAGAGCAAACTTTTGTAGAGCAAAGAGAAGAGGCTAAACTTTTGGGTGTGATGATTGACGATAGATTGTGTTGGGACCAGAGGTGGGTCGAGTAGCCAAAAATTGTACTCAAGTAAAAGTACTGTTACTTCACAATAATATGACTCAAGTAAAAGGAAAAGTAGTCATCCAAATAATTACTTGAGTAAGAGTAAAAAAGTCCTTGATGAAAAAACTACTCAAGTAGTGAGTAACTGTTGAGTAACGTCTGATTTATTTCTTAACACAAGCATCAACCAGACCGACAAAAATACAAAATAATCATCTTTAGGCAAATTATAGTTCATCCAATCAATAAAATAAATTAAAATTAATGTATTAATTACAAAATAGCTTAAGTGAAGAGACTTAAACATCAAATTTTGATGGATAATATATATATAGGAAATGTTCAAAACATGTGTAAAAGACAAACATTCACCTATCTAAAGCAAAAACAAAAAGAACTGCTACATGTTTTCTCAAGTTAGATGTTGAGTTTTTGAATGCTCACATGTCCGTTTGTTTTGGTCGACACAGAAGACGCCGCATAATGTAGCTGCTGTTTCGCACTTTTATTAAAAGGTAACCATGCTTTCACTATGAGGCCGGGGGTGTTCCTCCTCGTCTGCGTTGCCTTGGCGACGGTAGATTCTACTGTCAAGCTAACACGTCCCGCGGCCGCCGCTGAGATCAAGTATGGTCGCGTGACAAGACTGCACAACGCCGTTTGATTGGTGAAACACAGTCACGTGGTAGAGCCTTTAGCGGAAGTCTCTCTCTCTCTCTCTCTGTCAAAATAAAACATTAAAATGAGACGTACGTTGGGGTAAAAACAATGACGCGTAGAATACCAAAGAGGTAAAAAGAGAAGTAACGAGCTCATTGTAGCCTGATGTAGCGGAGTAAGAGTACAGCTTCTTCTTCACTAATCTACTCAAGTAAAAGTAAAAGTATAGTGATTTAAAACTACTCCTAGAAGTACAATTTTTTCAAAAACTTACTCAAGTAAATGTAACGGAGTAAATGTAACTCGTTACTACCACCTCTGGTTGGGACAAACACGTTCAAAAACTGTTAACTAAAATGGGCAACACCTTGTCAGTTATTAAAAGGTGTGCAAACATCTTCACACCACAGACAGTTAAACAAGTCCTTCAGGCTTTGTTTTTTCACATCTGGATTACTGTTCAGTGGTGGGGTCCTGGTGTGGCTCTAGATCAAATGTTGATAAAATGCATGAACAACTCTCATGGCTTAAAGTTAAAAATAGATTTGTGTATTCGCTAATGTTTTTTTTACATAACATTATAACAAACAAAACACCTTTTACTTTATACACAAAACTATCCTTTAGTACTGCTATACATCATTATCCAACGAGGCATGCAGTAGAAGGGTGTTTTATTTTACCTAAAGTGAAAACTAAGTCAATTCAACGTTCAGTTAGGTACAGAGTGATGTGTGAATGGAACTCTCTCCCAACAACTATCAGACACAACTCTCAGTATGGCTTTAAAAAATCACTTAAGACATATTTATTTCAAAGGAATTAAATATTTAATATAAAATTAGTTGGTACAGGGCTTTTGTTATCGTATTTCTTAAAATAGATTAATCTATTCGGAGTAGTGTCTTTTGTTTCATTTCTTCTATTACTTGTGTTAACTGTAAGATTTACTTATGATTTGTATTTTCAAATGTATGTATGTGTAATGAAATGTCATGAGTATTGTCAAAGAAAGATTGTAGGACCCCATGAAGAATAGCTTTTAGTGTATGCTGAAGCTAATGGGGATCCAAATAAAACAAACAAACAAACAGTTTCTGAAGGATCTAGCACAGAAAATGTCCAACTAGTTCTTCTGTCATTTCATGTTGCATTACGTTGCAGTTAGCTACCGCTGATCCACAAATATTTTCTTATCTTCTTTTATCTCACTTGAACAGGGCTTCATCAGAGAGAAACTCAACACATGGAAAGTGAAGCTGATGGAGAGGACTGTGGAGGACCAGAACCAGCCAGGAACTCACATCCACCTTTACAATCAGAGACTGATGATAGTGTCGATAGCGATTTCTGGAAGGAGAGCAGAAAACGCCAGACATGTTTGAACTCTCTGGAACATGAGGAAGTTCCGGTCAATGCTGACAAAGAAAAAGATTTAAGATGTAAGAAAAAATTTAGCTGCTGTGAGTGTGGGAAAAGATTTGGCCACAAGACACGCCTAAATAGACACATGAAATGTCATACAGGGGAAAAACCTTTCAGCTGCTCAGTTTGTAAAAAATCTTTTTCGGAGAATGGAAGTTTACAGAAACACATGCGAGTCCACACAGGAGAGAAGCCATTCAGCTGCTCAGTGTGTAAGAGACATTTTGCATGGAAAGGACATTTTCAGAGTCACATGAGAATCCACACAGGAGAGAAACCTTACAGCTGCTCATTCTGTGATAAAGCTTTCCGTGAAAGTGGAAATCTTAAGAGACACATGGCCCTCCACACAGGAGAGGAAAAAATACGCCTGCAGTTTTTGTGATAAAAGATTCACCTGGCCTCAACAGCTCAAAATCCATCAGTGTGTTAGTCAACATTCTCAAACAGAGACTGGAGACCAGCCTGGAGTCTCTTCTGGTCCTGAGACTGATGACAGTGCTGATTGGAAGGAGACCAGAGAACCTCAATCAGCTTTAAACTCTCTGAAACATGATTCAAGATGTATGAAACCATTCAGCTGCTCTGAGTGTGGGAAGTCATTTGGCACCAACGCGCATCTGAAGAGACACATGTTAACTCATACAGGAGAGAAAGCTTTCAGCTGCTCTGATTGTGGGAGAAGATTTGGCCGTAAGGCACATCTACAAGAACACATGATGACTCATACAGGGGAGAAACCATTCAGCTGCTCAGTTTGTGAGAATCTTTTGTATGGAGAGGACGTTTAATGAAACACATGAGCATCCACACAGGAGAGATCCCTTTTGGCTGCTCAGTGTGTGATAAAAGATGTTGGCACAAGTCAGATCTGAAGAGACATATGATGACTCACACAGGAGAAAAACCTTTCAGCTGCTCAGAGTGCGGAAAACGATTTATACAGAGGGCACAACTGACACAACACATTACAGTCCACACAGGGGACAAAAATTACAGCTGCAGTGTTTGTGATAAAACATTTGCCTGGGCTTCACAGATCAAGAGACACAAATGTGTTGGTAGGCAGTCGTCACAGCTTCATCAGAATCAAACTGAGGAGAACAGAGAGGCGGAGCCTCCAGCCAGCAGGGACCCGTCCTGCATCTCATAAAACTTATTTGATAGCGTTCGGCTGAACCGGAACTTGTTCTGTCCCTCCTTGGTGAAGGCTGTCTCAAAGCTCTTATTTGTGTCCCCGAGGAGGAAGCATCGAAGAGGGATGATCGAGGAGGGATCACCGAGGAGTGGTCATCGAGGAGGGATGTTCGAGTCTTCGTGGAAGCTGTGCAGCTGAAGGATTTGCTAATTCCGCCCAAACAGCTGACACATTCATGTGACCCTTAAGAGGAGATGACGTCTCATGTCTCTAAAACACTTTTGCTCGTTGCCTCTCTCGTCCCGTGATTTCCTCCCGTCTCTCCTGTGCCTCCACGGTGGGAGTCGAAGAGGCAGTTTAAGGGCTATGAATATAAATATCAATCAACATTGTTTAAATGAAATGGGGAATCACTGTGGCGAAAACGTATTAAGCTGCTCTGAGACAGGAGCCATTCTGATCCTAAGACTGATGACTGATGCTGATTGTAAGGAGACCAGAGAACCTCAGTCAGCTTTAAACTTGGAAATTAATCCATGTGTGAAGAAAGACCGGCAGCAGTGCGGTTTGAGTCAGTGAGTCACTTCAGCGTTCAATAACTTTAGTAACTTAATTTCTCTGGTTATTGTATTGATTCATATGCTGATATTTTGTGTCGTCAAATGTTTTACTTCCAACCGAAAACCACATAACAGGCAGAGATGTTCCCACCTGGGCGGCCAGAGCTCAGTTAGATCGGCCATCCATGTATAAAGGATTACTCCTCGACGCAGCGGGCCCGGCTTCGACTCCGACCTGTGGCCCTTTGCTGCATGTGAACTCCTCCTCATGTACTCATGTACTGCACTAGACTGGCCAGTTCATTAAGTACTGAAGAGAGTCATGAAGAGGCTTATGACAACGACTGGGATGCATCTGGGCCAGCAGAGCCGGGGGGGGGGCACTGTCACAGGAGGCAGAGGAAGAAGACCGGGATGTACAGGAGGGTTTGATGCGCTACTTGAAAAGCTAAATAAAAACTTTTCTTTGATATATTGTCTTGTTTTTTTAAAGTAACAGTGTGCAATATTGGAAACGACATGCAAAAGCCCCTAACAGCCCCTAACAGCCCTTAATATTGAACAGTTGAAAAGTGAGAATAGTTCAGAGACTAGATAATTTGTCGGTGTCTGGCTAGAATTGTTTTTAAATGTCGCATTTGTTCCGGACACACTCCGCACTCTTGTTTTGCTAAAAACGCAGTGATCCGACTTGGAACCTCGACTGAGGTAGTACTAAAAAAAGTCCTTGGTAGCAGGTCCCAGGGAGTTTTTTTGTAATGGAAAACCAAAAAAGGCGGGTAGAGTCGAGGCAAGTCGAGTAGATACCACGCAGTGGAAAACCGCCATAAGAGACTCCGACAGCTTCAGTGTTACACGGACCGCTACAGGAAATCATTCCTACCACAGGCAATAAAACTCTTTAACACGTCATCACTGGGTGCTGATAGGACCCTGAGACTCCACAATACTGCACTATACTATATATTATACTATACTAATACTGCACTATACTATACATTATACTATACTAATACTGCACTAAGGGCAACCTGCACAATTGATTTATTTACATTTTAACATACTATTTAAGCAGTTGCACATATTGTTTTCCCATCCTGTATATATTTAAATATTTGTTCTTATTATATTCCTATTATTATTATTATTATTATTATTATTATTTATTTCATGCATATTGTATCTATGTATATTGTATTCTAGTATCTCATTTACATGTATATTCTGTGTTGTGTGACTGATGTACGTGTGCTGCTGTAACACCAAAATTTCCAATTTTTTGGGATCAATAAATATCTATCTCTAAAGTTATTTAAATTTTTACAAAAGCATCTTTAAAATACAGTGTCATTTCTTTTATTTTGCTGAGTTTACGTATGTAAAGTTGTATTATTTGGAGGTGTAGTTCTCTGGTGCTCACAAACAAAGCAGCGAGTCCAACGCCTCACCATGACAACCAGAGACGTGGTTCAACATTAAATAAATTCCTAACTCGTATATTCCAACATTATTATTTCATGTTTTTCTGTGTTGTCAGAATTGTGTTTTTGGAACAATGCTCTTTTTTTTGTAATTAGTAATTTATTGAGTTTTTGAACATTGGAGTCTGCGTTACTATTGACATCTTAACCGATATATCCCATAGTGATGACAGTCACTTATTCAGTGTGCCGATGTGCTGCATAAGCAGCAATCGGCACAATGACTATTATTGCCCATACTTATTATTAGGGGTCCAAGCCCGAGGCTGCGGAACCCTATTGTTTTACTAGAGATTATTCTTCTTCTTCTTCTTCTTCATTATTCTTCCCCGCATAAAACCCATACTGCAGCCTAAACCGCACATGGTGGCGACGCGCAATTTTCAGGACTGGTCCCAAACTCCGCAAAGACCTCACCAATTTTTTTTTACCCACGTCCACCACTAGGTGGCGCTATAGCAGAAAAAACGCGTTTTGCCCTATAACTCCCAAACCGTACATCGGATATTTAAAAACCATATATCCACGCGTTCCCTGGATCCTACTGAATCTCGTGATATAGGCCACGCCCATTTCCGCCTAGACTTTTATACGTGAAAAATCGCGATTTATCGAAAACAAACTTTTTCGAACTCCTCCTAGACCGTGCAAAGGATCGGCACGAAACTTGGCACATAGCATCTCCAGACCAACCTGACAAAAAGTTACATACAGATTTTTTATAGCATAAAAAATGCGCGTATTACGCGCAAACAAATTTGTGTTGCTAACTATGAAAACACCGTCTTTGCCATATCTCGGCCAAAATAAATGCTATCAAAGCCAAACTTTGGAATATGAGCCTCTGAGGCTGTAAACCAAATTTGACGAACATTGGCCACTAGGGGGCGCTACAAATACAATAACTTTATATCTCATGAACCGCTTTTCCAAATTTTACAAACTTTGATGGGTGCCATCTAGGCCAACTCCTGGTGCTCTGACCCAAATATGGTAAAGATTGGACATTAGGAAGCGCTATAATCAATGTTTATTGGTTTTCAAAACACTCAATGCATTTAAATGGTCAATTTGCAATTGCAATATCTCTGCCACAATAAATGCTATCAACACCAAACTTGTGAGGATTGTTTGGCATGACGCTCGGAAGTTCTGTACCAAATCTGGTAAAGATGGGCCATTCGGGGGCGCTATAATCAACGTAGATAATTTTGGGCCATTTTATCCAGGTCTTGTATCCAGCCTAGGAGACCAGAGTTTTTCTGGGTCATTGCGCTATTAATCCGCACTGTTACTCGTTTCCCCGCGTTTGCCTCCCGACTTTCGTTTCCCTCGACGGCTTGCCCTCCCCCGCTGCAGTTCTAGTTATTGGGTTTTCCAACTTTGCGGGTGGCAGTATCTCAGTCCGTAGGGAGTTGGGTTGGGAACTGGAGGGTCGCTGGTTCAAGTCCTCATACGTACCAAAGTACGGTGGTGGACCGGTTAGCTGGAGAGGGGCCAGTTCACCTCCAAACCCCTGTCCTGTCCCTGTCGTTCTGGCACCAAACCCCCATGTACTGTATAGGACCTGAGCATGTGCTCTGACATCTCTCCATTAGTGCATGTATAGGACCTGAGTATGTGTGTGTAGTTCAGGCCTGTGTGTAATGTGTGTAATAACAACAGAGTGTAAATTGTAATTTAATTAATAAAGTATACATTATTAGGGGTCCAAGCCCGAAGCTGCGTGTACCGCGTGTAACGCGGTTCACACAGCAGGGCTGTGGAACCCTATTGTTTTCCTAGAGATTATTCTTCTTCTTCTTCTTCATTATTCTTCCCCGCATAAAACCCATACTGCAGCCTAAACCGCACATGGTGGCGACGCGCCATTTTCAGGACTGGTCCAAAACTCCGCAAAGACCTCAGACAAAAATGTTTACCCACGTCCACCACTAGGTGGCGCTATACCAGAAAAAACGCCTTTGGCCATATAACTCCCAAACCGTACTTCGGATATTTAAAAACCATATATCCACGCGTTCCCTGGATCCTACTGAATCTCGTGATATAGGCCACGCCCATTTCCGCCTATACTTTTATGCGTGAAAAATCGCGATTTATCGAAAACCAACTTTTTCGAACTCCTCCTAGACCGTGCAATGGATCGGCACGAAACTTGGCACATAGCATCTCCAGACCAACCTGACACAAAGTTACATAAAGATTTTTTATAGCATAAGAAATGCGCGTATTACGCGCAAACAAATTTGTGTTGCTAACTATGAAAACACCGTCTTTGCCATATCTCGGCCAAAATAAATGCTATCAAAGCCAAACTTTGGAATATCCCTTGGTATGAGCCTCTGAGGCTGTAAACCAAATTTGACGAACATTGGCCACTAGGGGGCGCTACAAATACAATAACTTTATATCTCATGAACCGCTTTTCCAAATTTTACAAACTTTGATGGGTGCCATCTAGGCCCACTCCTGGTGCTCTGACCCAAATATGGTAAAGATTGGACATTAGGAAGCGCTATAATCAATGTTTATTGGTTTTCAAAACACTCAATGCATCTAAATGGTAAATTTGCAATTGCAATATCTCTGCCACAAGAAATGCTATCAACACCAAATTTGTAAGGATTGTTTGCCATGCCGGGAACCTCTGTACCAAATTTGGTAAAGATTTTCACTATAATCAACGGATTTTGAGCCATTTTATCCAGGTTTTACATCCAGCCTAGGAGACCATTTTTCTGGGTCATTGCGCTAAACCTGCCGCTGCAGCCCTTCCGCCGCTTTGGGTTCCACATGGTGGCGCCGGGCGACTGCCATTTTCAGGACTGGTCCAAAACCCGGCAAAGACCTCAGAACTGAGGGTCGCTGGTTCACCTCATACGTACCAAAATGCAGAGAGCTGGAAAACCTCCAAACCCCTGTCCTGTCCCTGTCGCCCAAACCCCCATGTACTGTATAGGACCTGAGCATGTGCTCTGACATCTCTCCATTAGTGCATGTATAGGACCTGAGTATGTGTGTGTAGTTCAGGCCTGTGTGTAATGTGTGTAATAACAACAGAGTGTAAATTGTAATTTAATTAATAAAGTATACATTATTAGGGGTCCAAGCCCGCTGCCCCTGGATCCTACTGAATCTGTGGACATAGGCCACGCCCATAAACCTGCCGCTGCAGCCTAAACCGACATGGTTTTTTCAGGACTGGTCCAAAACTCCGCAAAGACCTCAGACTAAAAAATGTACCTACATCCACCACTAGGTGGCGCTATAGCAAAAAAAACACGTTTGGCCCTATAACTCCCAAACCGTACATCGGAAATTTAAAACCCTAATCCACGGATCCCTGGATCCTACTGAATCTCGTGACATAGGCCACGCCCATTTCCGCCAACTTTTATGCGTGAAAAATCGCGATTTATCAAAAACCAACTTTTTCGAACTCCTCCGAGACCGTGCAATGGATCCGCATGAAACTTGGCGCGTAGCATCTCCAGACCAACCTGACGAAAAGTTGCATAAAGATTTTTTATAGACTAAAAATTGCTCACATTACGCACAAAATAACTTGTGTAGCTAACCAACCAACTTTGCCATATCTCGGCCAAAATAAATGCTATCAAACCCAAACGTTAGATCATTCCTTGCGATGAAGTTCTAAGGCTCTAAAACAAATTCCACGAACATTGGCCACTAGGGGGCGCTACAAATACAAAAAAGTGTATTTCTCATGAACGGACTTTGCCATATCTCGGCCAAAATAAATGAAGTCAAAGCCAAACTTTAGAATTTCCCTTGTTATGACACTCTGAGCCTCTCAACCAAATTTGACGAACATTGGCCACTAGGGGGCGGTACAAATACAAGAAGTGTATATCTCATGAACCACTTTTCCGAATTTTACAAAATTTGGTGGGTTCCCTCTAGGCCAACTCCTGGTGCTCTGATCCAAATATGGTAAAGATTGGACATTAGGAAGCGCTATAATCAACGTTTATTGGTTTTGTTAAAACACAATGCATTTTAATGGGAAATTTGCAATTGCAATATCTCTGCCACAATAAATGCTATCGACACCAAACCTGTGACGATTGTTTGGCATGCCGCCCGTAGGCTCTGTACCAAATTTGGTAAAGATAGGTCATTAGGGGGCGCTATGATCAACGTAGACAAGTTTGGGCCATTTTATCCAGGTCTTGTATCCAGCCTAGGAGACCAGAGTTTTTCTGGGTCATTGCGCTATTAATCCGTACCGTTACGTGCACCTCTCGATGTTTCCCGACGTTTGCCCTCCCGCTTTCGCTTTGGGTTCCACTTTCGTGCGCTTTCCGGGTCGCCAGGGTCGACTGGCGTGGGGAGGCTTGGACCCCGTTGTAACTGCGTGCAGTTCTAGTTATTATTATTATTATACCGTTCTGAACAAAGTCCGCTGCTCCACAGTTCGATGTCCTTTGTGGATCTTTCAAAACATAAAGCTGGAACGATGCTTCCCAAATGATCGGCGGGACATTTAAAGTTGTATTACGGAATAAATCCGAATTTAACATGATTGCTCATAAACTCTTGTAAAAGATGTTGCATTATATAAAGATAAAGATGTTGCAATATACAATATGTTACATTTATTGAACAAATTGGTGTGAAAACACCTTGAAATTTGTCTTGTTTTTCATTTGGAAAACGACAAAATAAAAGAGTTAATTTGAAAAACATAATGTGGAAAATAATTACTTTTTTTACTTTTTTATATATTTTATTTATAGCTTTTCTGTTTAACAAACAAGATAAAAGCACAGAACAGAACAAAGTAAGCCGCCCATAGACGAGCAAAAAACAACAATAATAGACTAACAATGAAGGGGTTGAAGAAAAGGAAAATATTATAACGAAGAATAACACTTTAGTCAAATCCCAGACCGGCGCAGTTTGAATTTTAATTTTACTTTAACTTTGAGTTAAAGGAGGAGGCTTTTTGAAAAATAAAACTGCTGCTTTTGTGCCTTTTTTACGATACTTTCAGATTTGCTGACTAACTGAACGTAAATGACAAACGAACACTTTAATTAGGCTTTTTTTTTATGTTTTTGTCAGTTTCAAAACATTTTGCACTTTATTATCCTCTCTTTAAATCTTTTAAAAATGTTTTAGTCTGATTCTAACTGAGTGTAAATGAAAAACATATATATACATATGTATGTGTATATATGTATATATGTACTGTATATATATGTGTATACAGTATGATCTGTTATTTTTTTAACTCAAACGTGTAACATCCTGGATGTTTTATTTTGAAGGACTAGAGGAAGCGGAAGTGATTTTCTTCGCTGTGGCTGAATCAAAATGGCGTCTTGTTGTTTTTACCTCGTCCACGGAGACTTCCTTGTTGTAAAAATGAACGCGTGAGCTCCACCAGAGCCTCTGTGTGTCCGGGCGAGCCCGTCGGACTCTGGGCTGTTTGTCCTGTTCATCTCGGTTTAACTCGGACTCATCTACCGGAAGCTACGAAGCAAATCAACTTAGCTAAGCGTGCTAGCAGGCTAGCAGGCTAGCAGCTAGTCCGAGTCGCTGTGTGAAAATGTGTAAAGTCCAGATGCTGAGAGCGTTGGTGGAGCAGCGACTAACTGCGGCTGCTGAAGAGATATTTGGGCTGTTTGAAAGAACGATAGCAGAGTACGAGGAGGAACTTTGTCGTTCAAAAGAGGAGAACGAGCGACAACGGGAACTACTGGACGCTGTTTTCAACCCTCAGCTCCGGGTCCACAGAGCAGGTTAGTCCATTAAACCTTCAGCTGGTCTTTCTCTCCTTCCTGGGCTCTCTTCTCTCAGCGACGATATGACGATAGGACGGATGGAAATAAGCATTTATTCATAACATCTGTTGGAATCTTCGCTCTTTAACAGGCCGTCGCCAACCCACCAGGCTCCATGTAAATAATCACTACTTTTATCATCGTAAAACACACTTCATTCAAAGTGGACAGAAACTAAATAAAACTACCAAAAGACGTCTTGGTTCATCTTTCCACTGTTCTAACAATCACCACTCTGGTCTGGTTGGAATAAACTCTTAATTCACCCATTTACATGTGGAGATATGCTGCTCTATACACGCTAAAAGTAGTGATTATTTACATGGAGTCTGGTGGAGATATGCTGCTCTATACACGCTAAAAGTAGTGATTATTTACATGGAGTCTGGTGGAGATATGCTGCTCTATACACGCTAAAAGTAGTGATTATTTACATGGAGTCTGGTGGAGATATGCTGCTCTATACATGCTAAAAATAGTGATTATTTACATGGAGTCTGGTGGAGATATGCTGCTCTATAAAAAGTAGTGATTATTTACATGGAGTCTGGTGGAGATATGCTGCTCTATAAAAGTATTGCTGGTGGAGATATGCTGCTCTAAAAAAGTAGTGATTATTTACATGTCTGGTGGAGATATGCTGCTCTATACACGCTAAAAGTAGTGATTATTTACATGGAGTCTGGTGGAGATATGCTGCTCTATACACGCTAAAAGTAGTGATTATTTACATGGAGTCTGGTGGAGATATGCTGCTCTATACATGCTAAAAATAGTGATTATTTACATGGAGTCTGGTGGAGATATGCTGCTCTATACACGCTAAAAGTAGTGATTATTTACATGGAGTCTGGTGGAGATATGCTGCTCTATACATGCTAAAAGTAGTGATTATTTACATGGAGTCTGGTGGAGATATGCTGCTCTATACACGCTAAAAGTAGTGATTATTTACATGGAGTCTGGTGGAGATATGCTGCTCTATACACGCTAAAAGTAGTGATTATTTACATGGAGTCTGGTGGAGATATGCTGCTCTATACACGCTAAAAGTAGTGATTATTTACATGGAGTCTGGTGGAGATATGCTGCTCTATACATGCTAAAAATAGTGATTATTTACATGGAGTCTGGTGGAGATATGCTGCTCTATACATGCTAAAAGTATTGATTATTTACATGGAGTCTGGTGGGTTTGTTGATGGTGATTTCGGGCTTGATTTGTAGATAAAGAAAGGCACAGTATTGTAACCACTGAGGTTTAGAGAGTGTGTGTGAGAGTGTGTTTATGAGTAGGCCTCAACCCCCGAGGATCTTTGTTTCAGACATAAATATATCTATAAATTACAGGAATGTGTGTGTTTGTATTTCTCTCGAACTGTTATTCTGATGGATTTCAAACTTGACAGGTGTCTTGCTACGGGCACGAGTAAATGTGGTGCTGTGTTTGACATTGTTTGCATTAGAAATGCAAAAGATATCTTTGATATCTGCTCCAATACTGCCTAAAACCCTGGTATCTTAAGTACTGGAGTTTATGCACCAATCCGATACCACGTAATAAAACCCTAAAGAAAATCTACATTAAAGTAGTAGGGATAGTAGTATACAGCTGTTAGACATCATATCATCATACAGAGATAGTAGTATATAGTTGATATGACACACTGGTATTGTATCAGTACTCTGTATCGGCCGATACGTAAGTTGAAGTATCAGAATCTGTATCAGGAAGCAGCAATACCACAGGCCATTCCAAACTTCCAGTGCCGTCTATACTAGTGTTGTAACGATACACCAAAAAATGATTCGGTTCATATCACTATTTTTGATCCATGATGAGATTTTGAGAAAAAGAAGATTTTTTATTTATTTCTTATATAAATAGGTATTAGTAGTGGATTATTAAATAAAAACACTTTGATATGTTATTAATCAGTTAGTTTATGCTAACATTGATCTCTGTCTTTGTTTCAGCCTTACCTTCACATTACAAAAAACAGAATGCTGTTAAAGAGGAGCAGCAGGAGTGTAGTTCCAATGTGGACCAGCAGGACCCAGAGCCCCCCACACACATTAAAAAGGAACAGGAGGAACTAACTACATTCACTCCTGTCCCTGTGAAGAGTGAAGATGATGAAGGGAAAGCTGAGTCCTCACTGCTTCATCAAACACAAACTCAACACATGGAAACAGCAGCTGATGGAGAGGACTGTGGAGGACCAGAACCATCCAGGAACTCACAGGAGACCAGAGAACCTCAGTCAGCTGTGAACTCTCTGGAACATGATTCAACATGTAAGAAACGATTCAGCTGCTTTGAGTGTGGGAGGAGATTTGGCCGCATGACACATCTGAAGAGTCACATGATAACTCACACAGAAGAGAAACCTTTCAGCTGCCCATTCTGTTGGAAACATATTTCAAGGAGGGGAAATTTAAACAAACATATGAGAATCCACACAGGAGAGAAACCTTTTAGCTGCTCGGTCTGTAAGAAATCTTTTACCCATCAGGAAAGTTTATCGAGACACATGAGAATGCACACAGGAGAGGAACCATTTAGCTGCTCTGAGTGCGGAAAAAGATTTTTCAACAACTCACATCTGAAGAAACACATGGAAACTCATACAGGAAGAGAACCTGGTCTCAGCTGCTCGGTTTTTATTCCAAGATTTGGCCGCAAGACACATCTGAAAAGTCACATGAAAACTTATACAAGAGAAAAAGCTTTCAGCAGCTTAGTCTGTAAGAAATCTTTTCCACAGGATGTACACCTATGCTCAAACATGAGAATCCACACAAGAGAGAAACGACAGTTTAGCTGCTCATTCTGTGAGAGAGATTTCAAAACAAGTGGAAGTTTGGAGAAACATATGAGAATCCACACAAGAAAGAGGCATGTATATACATGTTTCGTCTGTGATAAACCTTTTATATACAGAGGGAGTTTAGATAAACACATGAGAGTCCACAAGGGACACGAACAGTCTACTTCCTGTGTTAGTCACCTAAAAAAGCAACGGGAGTGTAGCTCCAGTGTGGACCAGCAGATGCCAAAGCCCCCCCCAAACATTAAAGAGGAACAGGAGGACCTGTTTGTCAGTCAGGAGGGAGAGCAGCTTCAAGGGCTGGAGGAGGCTGATATCACCAAGTTCCCATTCACTCCTGTCCCTGTAAGAGTGAAGATAATGAAGAGGAAGCTCAGTCCTCACAGCTTCATCAGAGACTATCTCAGCACATGGAAAGACAACTATCTAATAGCTGTGACGCTGCCTCACAATATATCAAAGAAGAAACTGAAGTTTTGGATAATGATTGGAAGGAGACCAGAGAACCTCAGTCAGCTTTACACTCTCTGAATATTGCTGAAGTCCCGGTAAGTCGTACGACTGATACTCCTGGTAAAAAACTGTTATTAGGCTCTAAGTTTTGGAAAGGATTTGGCTGCAAGGCATTTCTGAAGACAAACACGATCACAGAAAAGATTCTGTTTAGTTGCAGTGTTTGTGACCAAAGCTTCACCTGGTACAAACAGCTCAGGAACCATCAGTGTGTTGGCCGTCAGAGTCAAACTGAGGAGAACAGAGAGGAAACTGAAGACAGGGAAAGAGAAGCTGATGGTGAAGATTGTGGCGGACCAGAACCAGCTAGGAACTTGCATACAGTTTTACAACCAGAGACTGAAGACCAGACTGGAGACTCTGCTGAACCTGAGACTGATGACAGTGCTGATTGGAAGGAGACCAGAGAACCTCAGTCAGCTTTAAAGTCTTTAAAGAATGAGGACGTTCCGGTCAGTGATGAGAAAAGTAGTGCTGGTGAGAAATCATTTATCTGCTCTGAGTGTGGGAAAAGATTTGGCACCCAGGCATATCTAAGGATCCACATAAGAATTCATACATTAGAAAAACCTTTCAGCTGCTCAGTCTGTAAGAAGTCTTTTTCACAGAAAGGCAATCTGCAGAAACACATGGTAAGCCATACAGGAAAGAAAAAACATAGTTGTTCAGTTTGTGGCCAAAAATTCATATACAAGGAACATGTAAATTCACACATGAAAACACACACAGGAGGAACATCTTTCAACTATTCATTTACAGACAGACACAAACCCTTGAGAAGACTCACTGGAGAAAAAACATTTAGTTGTTCTGTCTGTGGTGACATATTTTCAAATAGGTCACATCTGTCACAACACATGGCCGTCCACACGAGAGAGAAACGATTCAGCTGCAGTGTTTGTGAAGAAAGATTCACTTTGCAGTCACAGATCAAAACGCATAAATGTGCCGGTTGTCAGTCATCACAACTTCATTAGAGTAAAACTGAGGAGAATAATGACACATGGAAACAGAAGTTGATGGAGAGGACTGTGGGGGACCAGAACCAGCCAGGATCTCACATCCACTTGTACATCCAGAGACTGAAAACAGGTCTGTGGAGGGTTACAATGAAACAGTATGGATTTCAGGGAACCATTTACAATTAAAGTTGCAAGCAGCGATTGACGAGCCTGGCACCTCCCCGTGTGACAGGGTATGCGACTGGATATGCGACACCAGTTGACACGGCTGTGCATTGTGTATACTGTATACAATTTAGACTTTTTTCTATACCAGGGGTCTCCAACCTATTGTTAATCTAAGGGTTACTTTATAAAAACAAAAGTGGCTACTTGCATCAAATCTCTTACATTACACAAATCAAATCTACATGAAATGTAAAGTTGGGGGCTTTAAATCATGAGGCCCTATTGATCATTTTGCCAAATCGATGCGTGAGACTTATGAAATATCAAACTATGGTGATTTTTCAAGCTCAAAAATGTGAACTATTGCACCTAATAAATGTAACTACTTACATTTTAGCTTTTCAGCATTCATACACATTTTCTAGTTCAGATACTTTTTGGGGCCAAATCAACTGGGTTTTATTTACATGAAAGTTTATGTCACACTCCGTAACGGCAGAAAAGAAATTATTTTCATAGAAATATGAAGCTTTTTTTCAGTACATTGTCTTCCAATTTGGAAGATTGCTAGATTTGGGTTTAGAACAGTAATGTAAATATTTGCGTCAGCTTCATATTTCTGTGGGAATAGGAGCTGTTTGTTTGTTCACACTCAGTTCATATATCAATTATTGTATGAAGTAACTGTGAACTAACATTCCTTAATTGATGTTTCAATTAGTTGGAACTTATCACATAAAGTCAGTGACGTGATCACTTCCTAATTGTGAGCAGCAGGAATTCATCATTCATCTTAAGTTAATTAACTATTTGACTTAATATATGTTTCCGGATTTCACAGAAACATTTGTTCACATATGGCTATTATTATAACTTATTGATGAGATTACATCAGCCTCGGATCACAATGATTTTTTTCTGGATTTATCAAAAACTTTCCATTTAGATAATGAATTTTCACTCGCCAAAGTAAGTTTCTTTGGCTTTTAATGTTAAGTACTTCAATGGGTACTTCAGTAAGTACTTAGACATGGCAAACTCATTCAAAAGTGCTCTTTTTGCAAAGAAAACGTCTTGAGTGGGGTCCCACAGGGGTCAATCCTTGGTCCTCTTCTTTTTCTGATAAACTACCTAGCCTCAGTCTCCCAAACCGTGTTAACAAACCCTGATTGGTTGAGTCCATTCACAGTGTTTCCTGCTGTACTAAACTGGTTCTTTTCTTTTTGCACATGAGATACCTTAGTGATACATGTATATAGTACTTTATACCTCTCCTTGTATTTAATCTGTTTTATCAATGTTTTTACGTGTATTTGATGACATACAACAGGCTTGTCGTAATGGAAATGTTAGTAATTTTTAACCATTTTATTAATAAAGGACAATGTATTGACTGTATGTATTGTAAGAGCCAGGTTTAGTTCTATTATTTTGAAAGGTCATTTACGATAATTAGGGCAACGGGGGGGGGCAGAGGAAGCAAAGTAATACTTGTTTACTTGTTTGGTTTGGTGAAGGAGAGAGGGGGTGACGAGGGAAGTCTGTTTTCATGCTGATTTTACGTTTTTCCAATGCTGTTTATGACTTCTTGACCCAATTTTGAAAAGATTACATCAGCCTCGAATCACAATGATTTTTTTCTGGATTTATCAAAAGCTTTCCATTTAGATAATTACATTTTGCTCGCCAAAGTAAGTTCCTTTGCCTTTTAATGTTAAGTACTTCAATGGGTACTTCAGTATGTACTTAGAAATAGAAAACTCAATCAAAAGTGCTCTTTTTGCAAAGGAAACATCTTCAGTGGGGTCCCACAGGGGTCAATCCTTGGCCCTCTTCTTTTTCTGATACGCTACCTAGCCTCAGTCTCCCAAACCGTGTTAACAAACCCTGATTGGTTGGGTCCATTCAGTGTTTCCTGCTTTACTAAACTGCTTCTTTTCTTTTTGCACAGGAGATACCTTAGTGATACATGTATATAGTACTTTATGCCTCTCCTTGTATTTAATATGTTCTGTTGATGCTTTTACGTTTATGTGACGACATAAAACAGACTTGTGTTGTAAAAGAAATGTTAGCAGTAACATTTTATTAATAAAATAAAATGTATTGACTGTATGCATTGGAAGAGCCAGGTTTAGTTATATTATTTTGAAAGGTAATTTACGGTAATTAGGGCACCTGGTGGAGGGAGGGGCAGAGGAGGATAAGTAATACCTGTTTACTTGTTTGGTTTGATGAAGGCGAGACGGGGTGACAAGGGAAGTCTGTTTTCATGCTGGTTTTACGTTTTTCCAATGCTCTTTATGACTTTTGAATTTTATGAATTTTGTATGCCAGTAATACAATTATGGGATGTATCCTTGTTTGTGTTAATGCAAATAAATATACAAAACACAGTTGCCTCCGTGATCATTACCAGTGAGCGTGTGTGGCTCGTTAGTTAATCTTCTACTCCGTGATTTCCAGATGTTGTCTCCATGTGTAGTTCGAAGTGTTTGAAGTGATAATGAACGTAACCCACTATTAGAGAGCTGTTTATTTTTCACACAATAATTAACATTTGAAGTAAAGTAGACTATACTGTTCTGTACATATTCTAAAAACCAATCCATACAGGAGAGAAAGCTTTCATTAGCTCAGTGTGTGGTGAAGGTTTTGTAAAAAAGGGAAATCTGAAAAACTACAGTGGGGTTCGAAAGTTTTAGCCCCCCAGGTAAAAATGTGTATTAATGTGCATAAAGAAGCTCAGAAAAGATGGAAAAATCTCCAAAAGACAGATTAGACATTTGTATAATATGTCACAAAAAGTTAGATTTTATTTCATCATTTACACTTTCAAAATAACAGAAAACAAAAAAATGGCGTCTGCAAAGGTTTGGGCAGCAGCATCAGTAGAGTTTGTATCATCACTGAATGTTTATTATATATTACATACATTATTGAATATATATTATATACATTATTGAATATATATTATATACAATACATTACAATATATGTACCAAAGTGTTCCAGCAGCGCAGTAACCAGTAAGGGAAGTGAATTTCATTCTCTCAAGATGTCTGCCGAAAAAGAAAAACTCTGAAAAGCCTCTAACCGTTTAAACTGGAGGGAAACGATTCAGCTGCAGCGTTTGTGACAAAAGATTTGCGTTGGTCATCCGTCCTCCCAGTGTACGAGCTCTCAGGTACCAAGACTTGGCACGATTGATATTTCGGGAATTGGCCCCCGGTGGAAAGAGTTTTGGTTTTAAAGACATTTTCAAAATCAGCATTAATAATAAGATCTTTAAAACAAGCATTCTGTCACAAAATAACTAGAATTAATAAATAAGACTAAAGAGGGATAAAGGCCACATAAACAATAACTGTAACTGTACAGGACCAATACAAGATTACTACAGTACATGAAGAATTCATGAAGGAGCCCATTACACATTATTTACCAGTTGTCCGGGAGCTCAGAGGACTCAGAAGCACGACTCGGTGGCAGAGGTAAAGAGGTAATAAGTTTCTGGTATATAAACAGGAGCCAGATAGCAAAGCTCTCAATCTACCGGCCAGTGTTCGCTCCTACCCTCACCTATGGTCATGAAGGCTGGGTCAGGACTGAAAGAACCAGATCCAGGGTACAAGGGGCTGAAATGGGTTTCCTCAGGAGGGGGGGGCTGGCGTCTCCCTTAGAGATCGGGTGAGAAGCTCAGTCCTCCGAGAGGAGCTCGGAGTAGAGCCGCTGCTCCTTCGCGTCGAAAGGAGCCAGTTGAGGTGGTTTGGGCATCTGGTAAGGATGCCTCCTGGGCGCCTCCCCGGGGAGGTGTTCCAAGCACGTCCAGCTGGGAGGAGGCTTCGGGGAAGACCCAGGACTAGGTGGAGGGACGTCCAGCTGGGAGGAGGCCTCGGGAAAGACCGAGGACTAGGTGGAGGGAGGTCCAGCTGGGAGGAGGCCCCGGGGAAGACCCAGGACTAGGTGGAGGGACGTCCAGCTGGGAGGAGGCCCCAGGGAAGACCCAGGAATAGGTGGAGGGACGTCCAGCTGGGAGGAGGCCCCGGGGAAGACCCAGGACTAGGTGGGACATCCAGCTGGGAGGAGGCCTCGGGGAAGACCCAGGACTAGGTGGAGGGACGTTCAGCTGGGAGGAGGCCTCGGGGAAGACGCAGAACTAGGTGGAAGGATTATATCTCCAACCTGGCCTGGGAACGCCTCAGGATCCCCCAGTCGGAGCTGGTTAATGTGGTTCAGGAAAGGGAAGTTTGGGATCCCCTACTGGAGCTGCTGCCCCCGAAACCCGATACCGGATAACCGGATGAAGATGGATGGATGGATATATAAACAGGAGGCAAAAGCATGGCCTTAAAACGTTCTATAGGTCATTAAAACACTGGGATCTGGTCCCCTGTGGTACCGGCCTAATCCGGTTACTACCCTAAAGAGTACAGAGTTTCATTATATATATATAATAAAATGCACATATATTATATTAAAAAAAATATCTTAGAGCTCTGAAAATGTAATGAAGTTTCTTTCTTCAAAAGTGTATTTTAATCATTATTCTTCTTTGTGTGCATTTCTGAGGAAATCTGGAACACTTATGGGCTTTTATTTTGAAGCTCAGCAACTGATCTCCACCGGAAGCTGTAGTCCTGACTGCGGCTGACTTCCCCCTCTGACCAAGATGGCGTCTCTTAGAAAGGAGTGTTAGCAGAGGGTCTTTGTTGTGTTAGAAAGAGGTAAAATGTGTAAAGTCCAGATGCTGAGAGCGTTGGTGGAGCAGCGACTAACTGCGGCTGCTGAAGAGATATTTGGGCTGTTTGAAAGAACGATAGCAGAGTACGAGGAGGAACTTTGTCGTTCAAAAGAGGAGAACGAGCGACAACGGGAACTACTGGACGCTGTTTTCAACCCTCAGCTCCGGGTCCACAGAGCAGGTTAGTCCATTAAACCTTCAGCTGGTCTTTCTCTCCTTCCTGGGCTCTCTTCTCTCAGCTCCGGGTCCACAGAGCAGGTCTGGTCCTTTTACTTCTAGGAGATTTGGTATTATTAATATTAATGTGTTGGCCGGTGTTACGAATTAACTGGTTTTTACGTTAACTGGTGATAGAGGCAGATGTGATGTATGCGTGCCATGAGAAACTCCGCAGGAATGATCATGTAGGTGGCTGTATCGATGCCTGTTTGAAACACTGCAAACGTCAATAAAGCGTTAAAATGTTCATGCTGTCATTATTATTTGTGTCATAATCGTGTTTAAAGTGTTGGTAATTACGTTTATTTAAACCTTCTGAAGTGTTTGTTGACTCTGCAGCTGGAACACAAATGAAGACCGCTGAAATAAGCAGAACAGCGCTCAGTGCGCCCCGATTAACTTGTGTCACAACAAGTACTATCATCGGTCGTAGGCTCATAGCGATTGATTTACACCTACAAATACCTAATATTTAACATGGGCAACACAACAGCTATGGTGTAGAAAATAAAACCAAAGTTTCCACACGTAAACATGGTACACCAATTTAAACTCAATATGCAATGCAAGTCAAATACATTGACTCAATGCTGTGACTTAAGGAAACACAATTTGGTTTCCTTTAGTTTATTTCAATAAATCACAAATACATCACTTACACTTCACCTGTGCATCCACTTAGTGTAAAATCAATTACACTTGTGTTTCATTGGGATGAAATTGTGTACAGATTAATCTTAAGAAATTCTACTGTAATATTGTACTGTCCAAATAGTTTTTCATTACGCTTTATTGTTTGCTTTTAATTAATTCATGTACCAAGTTTGAAGTTATTGTCACATGAACCAAACCATTGAAAATTGTTCAAACTTTCGTAGGAACAGCTGAAGAGAGCCAGAGTACGAGAGAATAGCAGTGTTCTTTCCTTAAGTCACAGCATTGAGTCAATGTATTTGACTTGCATTGCATATTGAGTTTAAATTGGTGTACCATGTTTACGTGTGGAAACTTTGGTTTTATTTTCTACACCATAGCTGTTGTGTTGCCCATGTTAAATATTAGGTATTTGTAGGTGTAAATCAATCGCTATGAGCCTACGACCGATGATAGTACTTGTTGTGACACAAGTTAATCGGGGCGCACTGAGCGCTGTTCTGCTTATTTCAGCGGTCTTCATTTGTGTTCCAGCTGCAGAGTCAACAAACACTTCAGAAGGTTTAAATAAACGTAATTACCAACACTTTAAACACGATTATGACACAAATAATAATGACAGCATGAACATTTTAACGCTTTATTGACGTTTGCAGTATTTCAAACAGGCATCGATACAGCCACCTACGTTGTGGTCTTCGTTCTTGCAACGGCATCACAAGTTGATTCAATAACAGTAGGCCTACTACAACATGGATTACGTGTATTGATATCTGTTACATTTCAATACAGCCTGTAAGTAAAACATAAGCTACATATGAGGTTTTACACCCAGCTGAATGCAGATGTGGCAACATGTGCACCCGCTCATATTAAGTTGTGATACATAGGCATTCAATAGGCCTATATAGATGTAATTATATTTATGTAGGCTACGATGGGTTATGTTAAGCTACAGACTAATTACAACCACGTTCCTTAATATTCAGTATGCCTACTCATTCATCCAGATACAAATGACACCTCTCGCGTATTGCAACGAATATTGCATATTGCACAGTGGGTCGGAGAGAAACGTATTTTCTATTGCTGTGTATGTCTGGCACATATTGTAGAATTGACTTGAAGTGCAGGAGTTCGATCCAGTGTTGGTTGTAGAAAGTCAATCTTATGAATGTCTGAATAGCTGCAATATTATAGTTAGGAAACAATGCAATTTCAGATATGTACAATCCTGTTAATAGTTATTTTAAGTTTAGATATCCATAATTACAAAAACATTCCAGATATAGTGTCATTTTAAATATTCAAAACTTCACTATGCCTTAAATGTTACATACATCATGCTATGAATGATATCTGAAGTTGAGTTTACTGAGTCAGCATATGTAAAAATCCCATTTCGAGAGGTGATAGGGTCAAATAAATGAACATAACATGAAACGTCCCCCGCTAATTACATACATTGACACCTTTATTATTCCAATAGGCCTATATAATACACCAGTTTTCCTACATTTCAGATACAGTGCTTAACGGTGAAGTGTTATAGTCACAAGTTGATTGGGGTGTCTCCGTGACGTGCAGTAAGAGACACAGTCGCCAGACAACGGATGATATTTTGTAACGACAACGGTAAGGAGTGTGCATAAATGTCTGTCGGGGCAGGAATTAATGCTCAGCAAGTCGTTTTTATCTTAAAGTTTCACAAGACACCGACAAATAAATGTGAAATAGAAGGAAAGCGATAATAATGTTTATTTCCTGGTTAGTCGGGAATGGGTCCTGAGAGACCACGCCTACACCACATCTGCCTCTATCACCAGTTAACGTAAAAACCAGTTAATTCATAACACCAGTTCCATCATGACTGCAGCTGTCTCTGTTCCGTGCTGGAAGATGGTGTTGTGGAGGTTTCTGTTGCAGTAGAGGTTTTTTGAGAGTGAAACTAAGATAAGTGAGTTGAGAACTGAAACCAGGTTTAGTCTTCCTGCAGGTACAGGGAGAACTATTTCATAGCCCAATGGGGGAAAGTCTTCCACGTGGTAGAAGAGAACTATTTTTAATTCAAACTTTATTGAAGAATGTGTACATACAGTAGGAAAGAACATATTCCCTACATGTTAACAGTCTCCGTTCTCAAAGGGCCAGGGGGTTACTAAAGGAAAAGAAAAAACAAAACAAGCGAAACACTTCATACAAAAGCTTCCAGAGGTCATGTGATCTAACAGATGTTTGTTTGTAGGTAGAAATGTAAAGAATGTGTTGTTTAATATTGCCAACCAGCTCAAAAAAGCTTGGCTTCTTTTTTCAAAAACTTTGATTTATGTAAATAAAATTTGGTTAAAATAATAATTAAATTGATGGTGTAATACTCTGAATAAAGCTTTCTATCATGTTGAGTGAATTCAAACAATACCTTTTCCCAATGTAATGTAAATTGAGGGTAAATATGAGCAGCAATAAAATGTGATAATCTGCTTCATAGTTTCTTGTTATATTGGCAGTGGTAGAAGAAAACTGGCTGATATAGAGGGGGGGGGGTTCACTGATGTCACGTTCTGGGCGGTAACCCGGATGCACGGCCATATTGGAGGCACTCAGTGTAAACCAAGGGGGGCTCCTCTCTAAGCGTAGCCCCCATGGCGCCATTTTAATGCTACGAAGCCATCACCTGCCCTTAGAATCCCATTGACTCCCATTCATTTTGACAGCGAATAACTTTCCATCTGAAGCGTTTAAAGACTCTATTTGTCCGTTGTTTATTTCTAAAGAAACACGACAATGTATAAAAGGCTCCGTTAGCTTGTAGCTCACGTTATGGCTCCGTAGCAGACGTTTTTATAAAAATAGGCTAACTATTAATTAATTAATTGTGTCATAACCACGCAACTTACTGTTGAATATTAGAGGAATTATTGTATAGTACAGGATAAGCTATGTTAATGTTAACTAGCATGTTAGTTGGCAGTAATTAGCCTGTGCCTATGTTATCTCCTAACACAGGGGTCGGCAACCTCATTTGGACCCGTTTCACACAGTAAAGAGAACACTGGGAGCCACAAAACCCTTTTGAAATTTCAAATGAAATAACTCTGCATATAACGTTTTTTTTGCCTTTGTGCTCTGTATAAACAAACTATACTGTGTTACAGTTAAGAAATCAATGAACGACTGCAGAGAACATTAAATAACATTTCTGCATTTTTAACTCAGAAGAAAAGACGTTGGGTTGACGGTTTAGTAAAATAGGGCTAGACCGGTCAACTGGGCTCGAATGCCAAAACCTCCACAGCTCTTCAGGGTGAAGGATGCTCCGCCCTGTGGGTCCTTCACCGGGTTCAGGTGTTCAGGTGTTCACCGGGTTCAGGTGTTCAGGTGTTCAGCGTGTTCAGGTGTTCAGGTGTTCTGGTGCACTGTCGTGTCTACCCAGAAGTGGAGCTTTCCCAGCCACTCTGGCTGTTCCCGCTCAGGAAGTGTGAGCCCTTTGCTGCCCAGGAAGGTTTTCACTTCTTCCAGACATGCCGCAAAGCGTTTTTTAGCACGTTGCCTCTGGACAGCCACCGGACTTTGTTGTGCAGCAGCAGATCAGAATATGTGCTTTCCAGCTCATCCAGTAACGAACAGAACTTACGGTGATTTAAACCTTTTGCCATTATTTTGCTCAGAATCTGAATGACAACATTCATTACTTCTCCACAAAGCCGTTGTGCGCTCCTGTCATACTCGGTCCCCCGTCGGTAGCTACTGACATCGGGGGGGGGGGGGGTCTCACAGACGCCCCCCGTGTTTGGCCTTGTTAGCGGTATCAACTCCATTATTTCGTCTTGTGGCCCAGTCGAGTTTACATACCGGCAGAACAGCGCTGTTTGTTAATATCACCTTTGTCTTTAGATTCATCACAGGCAGCCGAGGAGGACACAGCTGGACTGATGTCTTTAATTTGCTTTACGAACTAAAATAAACATTTTAATTCAATATTCATTAATTTTTTTTAAAAAGCTGAGCCGCATCTCTGCGTCCTCATCTCCGCTGACATCTCCTGGACAGACAACACCACAGTGGTCATCAAGAAGGCCCAGCAGCGACTACACTTCCTGAGGGTCCCCGAGAACCTGGACGCCAACCTGCTGCTGACCTTCTACGGCTTGTCCGTCAAGCACCTGCTGACCTACTGCATCACAGTCTGGCACGGCAGCTGCACTGCGGCAGACAGGGAGAGGGTTGTGAGGTCAGCACAAAAGATCATTGGCTGCCCTCTTCCCTCCCTGATGGACATCTACACCTCCCGCTGCAGAGTAGAGAACATTATCAAGGACAGCTACCACTCTGGCTCTGATCTGTTTGACCTGTTGCCCTCAGGAAGGCGCTACAGGTGCATCAGAGCAAGGACTAACAGTTTCTTCCCAAAAGCCATAACCACTCTGAAGTCACAGAAGTACTGACTTCACTTCACAGCCGGCCCCCGGACTTTCTTCTTCCCACTGTGCAATACTTGTATAATACTTAAAAAGAAACATGTCATTATCTGCAATTACATTATAGTGCAATATTTATTTATTAAATATTTAACCATTTAATTTCATTACAGTGCAATAATAATCATTTAATCTCATTTACTGTGCAATATTCAATGGTCAAGACTTTTGATACACCAATAACTATTATTTGCATAATCTGTATACAAAGCCTTTTATTTGTCTTACTATTTTACATATAAGTGCTCTCAGAAACTGTGCATCACGCTCCACGTTCGCTTTTTTTCTTTCTTCTTCTGCAGTACCACTATTTTATGTTTTTAAATTTTGTGTTGACACTGTAAAGGTTTTGCTTCACTCTCGTTGCACAGGTGCTGCACTTGTGTGTAATGACAAAGGCATTCTATTCTAAATTAATTGTTAGATTAATCGATAACAAAAATAATCATGACAGCCCTTAATGATTCCATTATGTAACCGGTTTTTGCAAGCTGACCTTAACAAGCTATGCTGTCGTACTTTGTATGACTTTGTGAGACTAAATTTTTAAGTTTTCACATTTATGACGATACAAACTACCTCTCGTTATTATTGGTTTGAGTTAAGTTTGAGTGGTCAGTAATTTGTCTGTTTCATTCTGTTTCCTACAGATGTTCAGCAGCTGTCTGTGTTTAAAGAAGATGTTCCCCCTGAGCAGCAGGAGTGTAGCTCCAGTGTGGACCAGCTGGAGCCAGAGGCCCCCCCACACATTAAAGAGGAGCTGGAGGAACTGTGGAGCAGTCAGGAGGGAGAGCTGCTTCAAGGGCTGGAGGAGGCTGATATCACCAAGTTCCCATTCACTCCTGTCCCTGTGAAGAGTGAAGATGATGAAGAGGAAGCTCAGTCCTCACAGCTTCATCAGAGACAAACTCAACACATGGAAACAGAAGCTGATGGAGAGGACTGTGGAGAACCAGAACCAGCCAGGAACTCGCATCTACTTGTACAACCAGAGACTGAAGACCAGACTGGAGACTCTTCTGAGACTGATGACAGTGCTGATTGGAAGGAGACCAGAGAACCTCAGTCAGCTTTAAACTCTCTGAAACATGATTCAAGATGTAAGAAAAAATTCAGCTGCTCTGAGTGTGGGAAGAGATTTGGCACTAGGGGACATCTGTATGATCACATGAGAATCCACCCAGGAAAGAAAAAATACAGCTGCAGTGTTTGTAACAAGAGATTTATCTGGCGTCAACAGGTCAGACGACATAAATGCATCAACCTTCAGTCATCACAGCTTCATCAGAGTCAAACTGAGGAGAACAGAGAGGCAGATCCTCCACCAAGCAGAGAAACTCAACACATGGAAACAGAAGCTGATGGAGAGGACTGTGGAGGACCAGAACCAGCCAGGAACTCACATCCACTTTTACAACCAGAGACTGAAGACCAGAATGAAGACTCTTCTGAACCTGAGGCTGATGACAATGCTGATTGGAAGGAGACCAGAGAACCTCAGTCAGCTTTAAAGTCTTTGAAGAATGAGGACGTTCCGGTCAGTGATGAGAAAAGTAGTGCTGGTGAGAAATCATTTATCTGCTCTGAGTGTGGGAGGAGATTTGGCCGCATGACGCATCTGAAGAGTCACATGATAACTCACACAGGAGAG
Source organism: Etheostoma perlongum (assembly GCA_026937815.1). Taxonomy (NCBI): domain Eukaryota; kingdom Metazoa; phylum Chordata; class Actinopteri; order Perciformes; family Percidae; genus Etheostoma; species Etheostoma perlongum. The sequence continues at coordinate 692,348 of CM049384.1, forward strand.
AAACCTTTTAGCTGCTCGGTCTGTAAGAAATCTTTTACCCATCAGGAAAGTTTATCGAGACACATGAGAATGCACACAGGAGAGGAACCATTTAGCTGCTCTGAGTGCGGAAAAAGATTTTTCAACAACTCACATCTGAAGAAACACATGGAAACTCATACAGGAAGAGAACCTGCTCTCAGCTGCTCGGTTTTTATTCCAAGATTTGGCCGCAAGACACATCTGAAAAGTCACATGAAAACTTATACAAGAGAAAAAGCTTTCAGCAGCTTAGTCTGTAAGAAATCTTTTCCACAGGATGTACACCTATGCTCAAACATGAGAGTCCACACAAGAGAGAAACGACAGTTTAGCTGCTCATTCTGTGAGAGAGATTTCAAAACAAGTGGAAGTTTGGAGAAACATATGAGAATCCACACAAGAAAGAGGCATGTATATACATGTTTCGTCTGTGATAAACCTTTTATATACAGAGGGAGTTTAGATAGACACATGAGAGTCCACAAGGGACACGAACAGTCTACTTCCTGTGTTAGTCACCTAAAAAAGCAACGGGAGTGTAGCTCCAGTGTGGACCAGCAGATGCCAAAGCCCCCCCCAAACATTAAAGAGGAACATGAGGACCTGTTTGTCAGTCAGGAGGGAGAGCAGCTTCAAGGGCTGGAGGAGGCTGATATCACCAAGTTCCCATTCACTCCTGTCCCTGTGAAGAGTGAAGATAATGAAGAGGAAGCTCAGTCCTCACAGCTTCATCAGAGACAATCTCAGCACATGGAAAGACAACTATCTAATAGCTGTGATGCTGCCTCACAATGTATCAAAGAAGAAACTGAAGTTTTGGATAATGATTGGAAGGAGACCAGAGAACCTCAGTCAGCTTTACACTCTCAGGATATCGCTGAAGTCCCGGTAAGTCGTACGACTGATACTCCTGGTAAAAAACTGTTATTAGGCTCTAAGTTTTGGAAAGGATTTGGCTGCAAGACATTTCTGAAGACAAACACGATCACAGAAAAGATTCTGTTTAGCTGCAGTGTTTGTGGCCAAAGCTTCACCTGGTACAAACAGCTCAGGAACCATCAGTGTGTTGGCCGTCAGAGTCAAACTGAGGAGAACAGAGAGGAAACTGAAGACAGGGAAAGAGAAGCTGATGGTGAAGATTGTGGCGGACCAGAACCAGCTAGGAACTTGCATACAGTTTTACAACCAGAGACTGAAGACCAGACTGGAGACTCTGCTGAACCTGAGACTGATGACAGGGCTGATTGGAAGGAGACCAGAGAACCTCAGTCAGCTTTAAAGTCTTTAAAGAATGAGGACGTTCCGGTCAGTGATGAGAAAAGTAGTGCTGGTGAGAAATCATTTATCTGCTCTGAGTGTGGGAAAAGATTTGGCACCCAGGCATATCTAAGGATCCACATAAGAATTCATACATTAGAAAAACCTTTCAGCTGCTCAGTCTGTAAGAAGTCTTTTTCACAGAAAGGCAATCTGCAGAAACACATGGTAAGCCATACAGGAAAGAAAAAACATAGTTGTTCAGTTTGTGGCCAAAAATTCATATACAAGGAACATGTAAATTCACACATGAAAACACACACAGGAGGAACATCTTTCAACTATTCATTTACAGACAGACACAAACACTTGAGAAGTCACACTGAAAAAAAAACATTTAGTTGTTCTTTCTGTGGTGACATATTTTCAAATAGGTCAAATCTGTCACAACACATGGCCGTCCACACGAGAGAGAAACGATTCAGCTGCAGTGTTTGTGAAGAAAGATTCACTTTGCAGTCAGAGATCAAAACGCATAAATGTGCCGGTTGTCAGTCATCACAACTTCATTAGAGTAAAACTGAGGAGAATGATGAGATGCAGATCCTCCAGCCAGCAGAGAAACTCAACACATGGAAACAGATGTTGATGGAGAGGACTGTGGGGGACCAGAACCAGCCAGGATCTCACATCCACTTTTACAACCAGAGACTGAAAACAGGTCTGTGGAGGGTTACAATGAAACAGTATGGATTTCAGGGAACCATTTACAATTAAAGTTGCAAGCAGCGATTGACGGGCCTGGCACCTCCCCGTGTGACAGGGTATGCGACTGGGTATGCGACACCAGTTGACACGGCTGTGCATTGTGTATACTGTATACAATTTAGACTTTTTTCTATACCAGGGGTCTCCAACCTATTGTTAATCTAAGGGTTACTTTATAAAAACAAAAGTGGCTACTTGCATCAAATCTCTTACATTACACAAATCAAATCTACATGAAATGTAAAGTTGGGGGCTTTAAATCATGAGGCCCTATTGATCATTTTGCCAAATCGATGCGTGAGACTTATGAAATATCAAACTATGGTGATTTTTCGAGCTCAAACATGTGAACTATTGCACCTAATAAATGTAACTACTTACATTTTAGCTTTTCAGCATTCATACACATTTTCTAGTTCAGATACTTTTTGGGGCCAAATCAACTGGGTTTTATTTACATGAAAGTTTATGTCACACTCCGTAACGGCAGAAAAGAAATTATTTTCATAGAAATATGAAGCTTTTTTTCAGTACATTGTCTTCCAATTTGGAAGATTGCTAGATTTTGGTTTAGAACAGTAATGTAAATATTTGCGTCAGCTTCATATTTCTGTGGGAATAGGAGCTGTTTGTTTGTTCACACTCAGTTCATATATCAATTATTGTATGAAGTAACTGTGAACTAACATTCCTTAATTGATGTTCCAATTAGTGGGAACTTATCACATAAAGTCAGTGACGTGATCATTTCCTAATTGTGAGCAGCAGGAATTCATCATTCATCTTAAGTTAATCAACTATTTGACTTAATATATGTTTCCGGATTTCACAAACATTTGTTCACATATGGCTATTATTATAACTTATTGATGAGATTACATCAGCCTCGGATCGCAATGATTTTTTTCTGGATTTATCAAAAACTTTCCATTTAGATAATGAATTTTCACTCGCCAAAGTAAGTTTCTTTGGCTTTTAATGTTAAGTACTTCAATGGGTACTTCAGTAAGTACTTAGACATGGCAAACTCATTCAAAAGTGCTCTTTTTGCAAAGAAAACGTCTTGAGTGGGGTCCCACAGGGGTCAATCCTTGGCCCTCTTCTTTTTCTGATACGCTACCTAGCCTCAGTCTCCCAAACCGTGTTAACAAACCCTGATTGGTTGGGTCCATTCAGTGTTTCCTGCTGTACTAAACTGGTTCTTTTCTTTTTGCACAGGAGATACCTTAGTGATACATGTATATAGTACTTTATGCCTCTCCTTGTATTTAATATGTTCTGTTGATGTTTTTACGTTTATGTGAAGACATAAAACAGACTTGTGTTGTAAAAGAAATGTTAGCAGTCACCTGTATCATTTTTGTTTTATTAATAAAAGACAATGTATTGACTGTATGCGTTGGAAGAGCCAGGTTTAGTTCTATTATTTTTGAAAGGTTGTTTACGGTAATTAGGGCAACGGGGGGGGGCAGAGGAAGCAAAGTAATACTTGTTTACTTGTTTGGTTTGGTGAAGGAGAGAGGGGGTGACGAGGGAAGTCTGTTTTCATGCTGGTTTTAAGTTTTTCCAATGCTGTTTATGACTTTTGAATTTTATGAATTTTGTATGCCAGTAATACAATTATGGGAAGTAACCTTGTTTGTGTTAATTCAAATAAATATACAAAACACAGTTGCCTCCGTGATCATTACCAGCAAGCACGTGTGGCTCGTTAGTTAATCTTCTACTCCGTGATTTCCAGATGTTGTCTCCATGTGTAGTTCGAAGTGTTTGAAGTGATAATGAACGTAACCCACTATTAGAGAGCTGTTTATTTTTCACATAATAATTAACATTTGAAGTAAAGTAGACTACACTGTTCTGTACATATTCTAAAAACAAATCCATACAGGAGAGAAAGCTTTCAATTAGCTCAGTGTGTGGTGAAGGTTTTGTAAAAAAAGGGAAATCTGAAATGCTACAGTGGGGTTCGAAGGTTTTAGCCCCCCAGGTAAAAATGTGTATTAATGTGCATAAAGAAGCCCAGAAAAGATGGAAAAGTCTCCAAAAGGCATCAAAAGACAGATTAGACATTTGTATAATATGTCACAAAAAGTTAGATTTTATTTCATCATTTACACTTTCAAAATAACAGAAAACAAAAAAATGGCGTCTGCAAAGGTTTGGGCAGCAGCATCAGTAGAGTTTGTATCATCACTGAATGTTTATTATATATTACATACATTATTGAATATATATTATATACATTATTGAATATATATTATATACAATACATTACAATATATGTACCAAAGTGTTCCAGCAGCGCAGTAACCAGTAAGGGAAGTGAATTTCATTCTCTCAAGATGTCTGCCGAAAAAGAAAAACTCTGAAAAGCCTCTAACCGTTTAAACTGGAGGGAAACGATTCAGCTGCAGCGTTTGTGACAAAAGATTTGCGTTGGTCATCCGTCCTCCCAGTGTACGAGCTCTCAGGTACCAAGACTTGGCACGATTGATATTTCGGGAATTGGCCCCCGGTGGAAAGAGTTTTGGTTTTAAAGACATTTTCAAAATCAGCATTAATAATAAGATCTTTAAAACATGTTGACATATAATGTAATAAGACATCAAAGTCAGCATTCTGTCACAAAATAACTAGAATTAATAAATAAGACTAAAGAGGGATAAAGACCACATAAACAATAACTGTAACTGTACCGGACCAATACAAGATTACTACAGTACATGAAGAATTCATGAAGGAGCCCATTACACATTATTTACCAGTTGTCCGGGAGCTCAGAGGACTCAGAAGCACGACTCGGTGGCAGAGGTAAAGAGGTAATAAGTTTCTGGTATATAAACAGGAGCCAGATAGCAAAGCTCTCAATCTACCGGCCAGTGTTCGTTCCTACCCTCACCTATGGTCATGAAGGCTGGGTCAGGACTGAAAGAACCACATCCAGGGTACAAGGGGCTGAAATGGGTTTCCTCAGGAGGGGGGGGGCTGGCGTCTCCCTTAGAGATCGGGTGAGAAGCTCAGTCCTCCAAGAGGAGCTCGGAGTAGAGCCGCTGCTCCTTCGCGTCGAAAGGAGCCAGTTGAGGTGGTTCGGGCATCTGGTAACGATGCCTCCTGGGCGCCTCCCCAGGGAGGTGTTCCAGGCACCTCCAGCTGGGAGGAGGCTTCGGGGAAGACCCAGGACTAGGTGGAGGGACGTCCAGCTGGGAGGAGGCCTCGGGAAAGACCGAGGACTAGGTGGAGGGAGGTCCAGCTGGGAGGAGGCCCGGGGAAGACACAGGACTAGGTGGAGGGACGTCCAGCTGGGAGGAGGCCGCGGGGAAGACCGAGGAATAGGTGGAGGGACGTCCAGCTGGGAGGAGGCCCCGGGGAAGACCCAGGACTAGGTGGGACATCCAGCTGGGAGGAGGCCTCGGGGAAGACCCAGGACTAGGTGGAGGGACGTCCAGCTGGGAGGAGGCCTCGGGGAAGACACAGAACTAGGTGGAGAGATTATATCTCCAACCTGGCCTGGGAACGCCTCGGGATCCCCCAGTCGGAGCTGGTTGATGTGGCTCGGGAAAGGGAAGTTTGGGATCCCCTACTGGAGCTGCTGCCCCCGAAACCCGATACCGGATAAGCGGATGAAGATGGATGGATGGATGGATATATAAACAGGAGGCAAAAGCATGGCCTTAAAATGGGCTATAGGTCATTAAAACACTGGGATCTGGTCCCCTGTGGTACCGGCCTAATCCGGTTACTACCCTAAAGAGTACAGAGTTTCATTACCCAACCCCCCCCCCCAAACCCAACAGGGGGTGCAAGCGTTTCAGAGGGACTGCAGTGACTCTGGGAGGGTTTTCTCTCCTGCTATTGGCTGTAAAGTGTCTCAAGATAACTCTTGTTATACATTGATTCTACAAATAAAATTGAATTGAATTGGACAAACCCTGTGAGGAATTACAAATTGTGAAATGTTTTTGTAATGTCATGTGTAAGGCTTAGAAAATATAATAAAATGCACATATATTATATTAAAAAAAATATCTTAGAGCTCTGAAAATGTAATGAAGTTTCTTTCTTCCAAGTGTATTTTAATCATTATTCTTCTTTGTGTGCATTTCTGAGGAAATCTGGAACACTTATGGGCTTTTATTTTGAAGCTCAGCAACTGATCTGCACCGGAAGCTGCGGCTGACTTCCCCCTCTGACCAAGATGGCGTCTCTTAGAAAGGAGTGTTAGCAGAGGGTCTTTGTTGTGTTAGAAAGAGGTAAAATGTGTAAAGTCCAGATGCTGAGAGCGTTGGTGGAGCAGCGACTAACTGCGGCTGCTGAAGAGATATTTGGGCTGTTTGAAAGAACGATAGCAGAGTACGAGGAGGAACTTTGTCGTTCAAAAGAGGAGAACGAGCGACAACGGGAACTACTGGACGCTGTTTTCAACCCTCAGCTCCGGGTCCACAGAGCAGGTTAGTCCATTAAACCTTCAGCTGGTCTTTCTCTCCTTCCTGGGCTCTCTTCTCTCAGCTCCGGGTCCACAGAGCAGGTCTGGTCCTTTTACTTCTAGGAGATTTGGTATTATTAATATTAATGTGTTGGCCAGTTCCATCATGGCTGCAGCTGTCTCTGTTCCGTGCTGGAAGATGGTGTTGTGGAGGTTTCTGTTGCAGTAGAGGTTTTTTTGAGAGTGAAACTAAGATAAGTGAGTTGAGAACTGAAACCAGGTTTAGTCTTCCTGCAGGTACAGGGAGAACTATTTCATAGCCCAATGGGGGAAAGTCTTCCACGTGGTAGAAGAGAACTATTTTTAATTCAAACTTTATTGAAGAATGTGTACATACAGTAGGAAAGAACATATTCCCTACATGTTAACAGTCTCCGTTCTCAAAGGGCCAGGGGGTTACTAAAGGAAAAGAAAAAACAAAACAAGCGAAACACTTCATACAAAAGCTTCCAGAGGTCATGTGATCTAACAGCTGTTTGTTTGTAGGTAGAAATGTAAAGAATGTGTTGTTTAATATTGCCAACCAGCTCAAAAAAGCTTGGCTTCTTTTTTCAAAAACTTCGATTTATGTAAATAAAATTTGGTTAAAATAATAATTAAATTGATGGTGTAATACTCTGAATAAAGCTTTCTATCATGTTGAGTGAATTCAAACAATACCTTTTCCCAATGTAATGTAAATTGAGGGTAAATATGAGCAGCAATAAAATGTGATAATCTGCTTCATAGTTTCTTGTTGTATTGGCAGTGGTAGAAGAAAACTGGCTGATATAGAGGGGGGGTTCACTGACGTCACGTTCTGGGCGGTAACCCGGATGCACGGCCATATTGGAGGCACTCAGTGTAAACCAGGGGGGGCTCCTGTCTAAGCGTAGCCCCCATCACCTGAAGCCATCACCTGCCCTTAGAATCCCATTGACTCCCATTCATTTTGACAGCGAATAACTTTCCATCTGAAGCGTTTAAAGACTCTATTTGTCCGTTGTTTATTTCTAAAGAAACACGACAATGTATAAAAGGCTCCGTTAGCTTGTAGCTCACGTTATGGCTCCGTAGCAGACGTTTTTATAAAAATAGGCTAACAATTGTGTCATAACCACGCAACTTACTGTTGTATATTAGAGGAATTATTGGAGGAAATGTTTGAGCACACAGTGCCTCTTGGTGCAGGATGCAGTGAAGTCAGCAACTTCCTGTCCATCGACTTCTGCAGTAAAGCCACAAAGCCTTTGTGCGCTCCTGTCATACTCGGTGCCCCGTCTGTAGCCACTGACACCGGGGGGGTGGTGTTTATTCCTCTTGCTCTTAAACAATTCAAGACAAAGGTTTAAAGGCCTATAACCAGATGGAGTGGGGATGGGGGGGACCTGCTCTACCTGTAAATTATAGAGGAGGTCTAGACCTGCTCTATCTGTAATATGAATTGGTTCCTCTCGGCCTCCCCCACTCTCACTTGTGCCTGGATAAAGGACCTTCTTACCAATCGTTCCCAGACGGTGAGACTGGGCCCTCACCTCTCCTCCACTTGCATGCTGAGTACCGGCTCCCTACAGGGCTGTGAGCCGAGCCTCCTCCTGTACTGTTTCTACACCCACGACTGCAGTCCTGCCCACAGCAACAACCTTGTTGTCAAGTTTGCTGACGACACCATAGTGGTCAGATTCATCTCAAAGGGAGACGAGGCAGCCTACAGAGAGGAGGTCCTGAACTTGACGGCCTTGTGTTTGGAGAACAACCTGGCTCTGAACACCAAGAAAACCAAGGAGATCATTGTCGACTTCAGGAAGAACAGCACCGACCTAGCCCCCCTGTACATCAACGGCGAGTGCGTGGAGAGGGTCTACACCTTCCGGTTTCTCTGCGTCCTCATTAGAGTGCGGATCGGGCCGGATTTTTCTGTCCGGGCCCGGCCCGCGTCCGACAGAGCAGTAACCAAACCCGACCCGAGCCCGACAGTTAAAATCTCATTTGTTTCTCATACTAATGACACATGTACGTTTGTTTGTGTGGAAAGCTTTTATTAAGCAATTGTAGGAAGGCATTGGGAATTGTCAACAGATGAGCGCATCAATGCACAGCTGACTTTCCTTCGTTTTCAATAGTTTTAAAATCTCCTGCGGCCAACTTCTTTTTAACATCTTCCATCGTTGCGCTGCCACATGGAGCTTAATACGCACGTCTTCCGTTGTCACAGCACACAGGAAGACGGATGTTAGGGTAATATTTGACATTTATTTGAATCCAAAAACGAACATTTGTATCAGGTGAAACAGGCCCATTGGTTACCTACATAATAAGCTGTTTTAAATTCTAAATGTTCAATGCCTTCTCGCGCTGATGTGACCGAGCCCGACCCGAACCCGAGCATCCTTTCTAAAAATCTGTTCGAACCCGAACCGACCCGTCGGGTATCGTCGGGTCCCGTTGGGTCGGGTTGGGTATCCATCCTCTAGTCCTCATCTCATGGACAGACAACACCACAGTGGTCATCAAGAAGGCCCAGCAGCGACTACACTTCCTGAGGGTCCCCGGGAACCTGGACGCCAACCTGCTGCTGACCTTCTACGGCTTGTCCGTCAAGCACCTGCTGACCTACTGCATCACAGTCTGGCACGGCAGCTGCACTGCGGCAGACAGGGAGAGGGTTGTGAGGTCAGCACAAAAGATCATTGGCTGCCCTCTTCCCTCCCTGATGGACATCTACACCTCCCGCTGCAGAGTAGAGAACATTATCAAGGACAGCTACCACTCTGGCTCTGATCTGTTTGACCTGTTGCCCTCAGGAAGGCGCTACAGGTGCATCAGAGCAAGGACTAACAGTTTCTTCCCAAAAGCCATAACCACTCTGAAGTCACAGAAGTACTGACTTCACTTCACAGCCGGCCCCCCGGACTTTCTTCTTCCCACTGTGCAATACTTGTATAATACTTAAAAAGAAACATGTCATTATCTGCAATTACATTACAGTGCAATATTTATTTATTAAATATTTAACCATTTAATTTCATTACAGTGCAATAATAATCATTTAATCTCATTGACTGTGCAATATTCAATGGTCAAGACTTTTGATACACCAATAACTATTATTTGCATAATCTGTATACAAAGCCTTTTATTTGTCTTACTATTTTACATATAAGTGCTCTCAGAAACTGTGCATCACGTTCCACGTTCGCTTTTTTTCTTTCTTCTTCTGCAGTACCACTATTTTATGTTTTTAAATTTTGTGTTGACACTGTAAAGGTTTTGCTTCACTCTCGTTGCACAGGTGCTGCACTTGTGTATAATGACAAAGGCATTCTATTCTAAATTAATTGTTAGATTAATCGATAACAAAAATAATCATGACAGCCCTTAATGATTCCATTATGTAACCGGTTTTTGCAAGCTGACCTTAACAAGCTATGCTGTCGTACTTTGTATCAGTTTGTGAGACTAAATTTTTAAGTTTTCACATTTATGACGATACAAACTACCTCTCGTTATTATTGGTTTGAGTTAAGTTTGAGTGGTCAGTAATTTGTCTGTTTCATTCTGTTTCCTACAGATGTTCAGCAGCTGTCTGTGTTTAAAGAAGATGTTCCCCCTGAGCAGCAGGAGTGTAGCTCCAGTGTGGACCAGCTGGAGCCAGAGGCCCCCCCACACATTAAAGAGGAGCTGGAGGAACTGTGGAGCAGTCAGGAGGGAGAGCTGCTTCAAGGGCTGGAGGAGGCTGATATCATCAAGTTCCCATTCACTCCTGTTCCTGTTAAGAATGATGAAGAGGAAGCTCAGTCCTCACAGCTTCATCAAAGACCAACTCAACACATGGAAACAGAAGCTGATGGAGAGGACTGTGGAGGCCCAGACCCTGGCAGGAACTTGCATCTACTTGTACAACCAGAGACTGAAAACCAGACTGGAGACTCTTCTGAGACTGATGACAGTGCTGATTGGAAGGAGACCAGAGAACCTCAGTCAGCTTTAAACTCTCTGAAACATGATTCAAGATGTAAGAAACCATTCAGCTGCTCTGAGTGTGGGAGAAGATTTGGCACTAGGGGACGACTGTATGATCACATGAGAATCCACCCAGGAGAGAAAAAATACAGCTGCAGTGTTTGTAACAAGAGATTTATCTGGCGTCAACAGGTCAGACAACATAAATGCGTCAACCTTCAGTCATCACAGCTTCATCAGAGTCAAACTGAGGAAAACAGAGAGGCAGATCCTCCAGCCAGCAGACAAACTCAACACATGGAAACAGAAGCTAATGGAGAGGACTGTGGAGGACCAGAACCAGCCAGGAACTCACATCCACTTTTACAACCAGAGACTGAAGACCAGACTGGAGACTCTTCTGAACCTGAGGCTGATAACACTACTGATTGGAAGGAGACCAGAGAACCTCAGTCAGCTTTAAACTCTCTGAAACATGCTTCAAGATGTAAGAAACCATTCAGCTGCTCTGAGTGTGGGAGAAGATTAGGCACCAAGGCGCACCTGAAGATGCACATGAGAACTCACACAGGAGAGAAACCTTTCAGCTGCTCAGTTTGTAGGAAATCTTTTACACGGAGTGAAAGTTTAAAGATGCACATGAGAACTCATAAAGGAGAGAAAGCTTTCAGCTGCTCGGTCTGTAAGAAATCTTTCACACAGAGAGGAAATTTGAAACATCACATGAAACGACACACAGGAGAGGGACCGTCTACTTCCTGTGTTAGTGACATTAGAAAGCAGCAGGAGTGGAGCTCCAGTGTGGACCAGGAGCAGCCAGAGAATCTCAGCCAGGTTGGAACCTGAAATAAAATTGATAGAAAGGCCATTTCCATTCAAATAAACGTAGCAAAATGGTCAGAGTGGCAGCCATTTTAATGTGTACAATTGCCATGGTAGCGTATAAACTTCAGCATTAGTCGACTTCTGGCGAGTCACGGGTTAAATGAGTCAATTTAACTTCATGCTTCATCCATTTTGTTGTGTGCCAGTCAAATTATCACTAACACTATTGAGCATTTTGCCAAATTGATGCGTAAGCCCCTTAAAATATTAACATTTTCACTAGTTCTGACTTTGGTGATTTTCGAGCATCTTAAGCCCCTCCAAAACTGATTTATTGCACCCAAGAAATATAATTTCTTACATTTTATTAGGGTCTTTGGTATAAAGGTAAACATCATATACTAAGTAATGTTTACCGAATCTGGATGGTGGATTCCTGTTGCATCTTTTAAAAACAACTAATTACACTACAAAGTCCCATCTACAATTTAAAAATATGAAGAAGGTATATCTTCATATCGGATACGCCAGTGGCGGCTCCTGAAAAGATTCCCGGGGGGTGGGGCAATTATTCTGATGATTAAGGTGACCGATTTAAACGGGTACATTAAGAAACAGAAGTATTCCCCTCTAGCTAGTTACAGGTGGAAAGCTTTGTAAGGAATTTGCATTCAGCCTTCATACGAAAAAATGACATGGCTCCACAATTAATTATTCCACTTGTCATTACTTACATTAAACCAATGTGTGATGTAAAATAGCTAATCAGGACACATTGGAGAAAAACAAGAAAATCTTCATCATGTAGCATCCTCAGGTCGTCAGATGCCTCTCTCACGGTGGGCGGGTCAATGAACCCAATGAACTCGTCCTGATGGCTTCAAAACATCGTATGAGGTTGTCTCGGTTCTCGTAGACGGTGGTCACAACTCTGCTAATAAGCTACGTATAAACAAGATGCAAAAAATAACAATAAAATACAATGTAATAAAATATTAATATGTATGAGGTCAATTAAATCTCATTGGTATTGGACTTGAAATGATTAGATATTGACATATACATATTAAATATCTTTCTGTCCAAACTCTGGCATGGATAAATAATACAATTACGTCTTTCTCACCAATTCAGGTGCAGCAGTCTTCTAAGGCTTCTGAGGGTGAACTGCTGTCCGATCAGGACAACATACCACAACCAGAACCGGACCAAATGTCATCTGATGATGCTGAGGACATACCTGACTCAGAACATGATGATGACTATGATTCAGATGCCAGCATACCCTTCATGTCAGGTCAGGCAAGAGCTGCACATATTCGAGTAAAACCAGTAAAACCTGATGTTGGAACATCTTGTGGGTCAGACACAGGCACCTCAGTTGTGCCCTCTACCACAAAATGTTGGCCACCCCTTAAAAATAAAATGATTCCCAATGCTGCTGACACATCTAGTTCAGCGGATTCTATCAAAGACTCATCAAAGGAAAAGCCAGAGGATGAAGCTGTAACTCATAAGCCAGAGTTACCACAGCTGGTTATGAGTAAAACAAATTTCTGTTATATTTGTGGTAAGCCACAAAGCAAAATTTCCCGCCACTTGAAAACACACAAGACACATGCTGAAATTGTCCATGCATTTTCCCTTCCTGAGGACTCAAAAGAGCGCAAGATATTATTAGAAAAAATGAGGAATAAAGGAAATTTTAAACACAACACTGTAGTTTTGCAAGATGGAACAGGATCCCTGAAAGTGAAGAGAAAGCCAAGAGGTCAAACACCGGCAGGAAAGTTTATTCACTGTATGTATTGTCAAGGGATGTACATACGTAAGGAGCTTTGGAGACATGTCCGCAGATGCCCCTTTAAGCCTGAAAAGGAAGATGTGGATGACAAACCTGGGAGAACCAAAGTACTGGGCTTGGCTGTAGCTCTGGAGTCAACGTTCTATCAGCAGTTCTCAGGTGGAGTGTGGAAGCTCCTTAGTGTCATGAAACAAGATGAGGTGGCCTCAGTTGTGAGAAATGACCAATGTCTTATCCAGTTTGCCCAGTCACTGTACAACAAACATGGACAAGACCCTACAAAACATGAATATATGCGACAGAAGCTCCGTGAAGTGGGGCGTTTGTTATTATGCCTGCGTACAGAATTCTCAGTACATAACCTAGAGGAGGTTGTTAAACCTGCTAACTTCCAGAGAGTTGTGCAAGCAGTGAAGAAAGTTTCAGGTTTTGATGAAGAAAAACACTCATACCAGACACCAAGCCTTGCCCTGAAACTGGGACATATGCTGCAGAAGATCGCTGACATTATTCATTGTAGGGCGCTCATGGCAGAAGATGAAGAACTGATGAGGAACACTGACACATTCAAGCAGTTGTACGCCTCCACATGGTCTGAGTTGGTTCCTCACTGTGCCCTGAACACACCGCGTGATGCAAAATACAACAGACCATCAACATTGCCCTTCACTAAAGATGTTCAGATCCTTCATCAGTACCTTAAGAAAGCTGCAGAAAGTGCCTTGTGCAGCCTGAAGGAAGAGGCCACCACTCAGAACTACGCGCGACTTGCACAACTCACACTTGTACAAATCATTGTGTTCAATCGAAGAAGTGCTGGGGAAGTTTCAAAAATGAGTCTCAGAAGTTTTCATGAAAAGGACTACACAAAGCTCCATGAAGATGATGCCATGGGGTTGTCGACGACTGAACAGAAGCTCTGCATCTATTTCAGCCGAGTTGAAATCACGGGGAAAAGAGGCAGAAAAGTCTCAGTTCTGCTCCCACCACGTGTGGTGGATGCTTTGTCGCTGCTGGCCAGTAGAAGAACTGAATGTGGCGTTCGTGCCACGAATGTCTTCCTGTTTGCAAGACCAGGGTCAATGAGCCACTACAGAGGACAGGACTGTTTGCGTCTTCATGCAAGCCAGTGTGGAGCAAAGCACCCTGGGTATCTCAGGTCAACACAACTCAGGAAACATGTTGCCACACTCTCACAAGTCCTTCATTTAAAAACCAATGAACTTGGTCAGGTTGCAGATTTCCTGGGTCACGATATCCGTGTTCACCCCGACTTCTCCAGATTACCAGTTCCCACAACACACCTGGCTAAGATTTCCAAACTGCTTTTGTCAATGGAGAAAGGAAACCTGTCCAGCATGCAGGGGAGGTCACTGGATGAGATTGAAATTGAAGGTTTGTACAGAAAGTAGCCTTGGTAGATATTATCGGAGTTTTTTTATTCTGTCTTTTCCTTTGAATGCTAATTTATAAACATCTAGACTTGGCGTAATGTCCAAATGTGAGTACTATTCAGAAATATAAGCATACGTCTACAGTATGACTGTACAGTAATTCAAATGATATTTGTGGAGGTGCAGTCGAATTCTGTGTTACATTTATGTGCTCATGCACCACATTAAACAAACACAGGTATAATAACTCAAAACTACTCAAGTAAAATTGTTGTTTTGCAGAAAGTGGCAAGTACAAATCACAGGCCTACTATCTTTTTCCTAGGACTTTTTTTTTGATGTGGCTATTTCAACCACATATTTTTATGTCCCGCTATTTATGTGAGTTTTAATAATGCCATTTTCCAGATGAGATTGCGTTAAGTGGTGCTGAAGACAGTGGGAAGCAATCTGATAACAACAACACAGAAGTCCCAGCATCAGAGTTTGGGACAGTGGAGCCTGTGGATTTGGACTCTACAACCACAGAGCAAGACCATGACATTGGAGGCTTTGGTATGTTAACTCACTTCATAGCCACTGCTGATAAAAGGTATTTTTTCCTGTCCTGACAAAAGTAACTTTTGTTAAATTGTGTTTTCAACAGGATCAATGTCATTTGTGTCGTCAGTGGATGAGAGTGTACCTCCCTCTGAGGGTAAGATTCAGGTTTAACACAGAAACACAGTGGTTTATACCAGACAATGAAAGTCTTACTTTACCCAACTCCCTTAACAGAACAGTTCAACATTAAGACAAATACACCTATAGAAAAATAGAGTAAAGTAAAACAAAATATATCAAATATAACTTAGAAACCTAAGTTGGAATTAAAAGGAACAAAAGAAACCTGAGTTGAACGAGGTGCTCTGTGCCCCCCACCAGTCTTCCTTCTGTTCAGCTGAAGCTTCATCAACGTCCCAGTTACAGTTAAGGTGCCGAGTGCCGTGGGCGTTTCTGTCTGAATTCACTTTTTGTTGCTTTTTAAGGTTTTTGTCACGGTTTCCGTGTTTTTGGCACTTTCTGACATTTTTGTAGTTTTTTCTCCATTTTTTTGTCTCTCATGGAAGAGCATGAGGGGAAAGTGAAATAACTTTTGAATGTACACATTGTGTTAAGTTATGAAAACAGATTTGCGTGGAGGTTTCTGTACAGCGAGAGAGGAATTTGTTGGAAGTGAGACTCTGTTGAAACAGAATAAAGACAAAAGGAATCAAGGTTTGGTCTCGTTGAAGTTTTAGTTGTTCCTTGCAGAGAACAATCAAGTGACAAGAATGGTTTTCTCAACGTATACATCAGCTACAGTGTGACAAACGTCTTGTAACAACAACAGTAGTCCCCCGCCTTATACACCCCCCTCCTCCAGAGAAAAGAAGACCTGGTTGAAACCAGTCTAATCTTAGTAGAACAATGAATCTTCCCAGGCAGACACGTTGGAGCTGTTACGTCTTTCTGAATCTGTCCTTCGTGTGTCCAAGTCCTCTACCGGTCGTTCTGTCTGAGCTGGAAAAGGACAACCTGTGTCTCTAGATGGGGTTTGGTATGAAAACCACAGCTCTGGACAACTGTCTCTGTTAGAATTTGTGGGACATATACTGTACGCTTAATTTATAATCAGGAAATGTATTCTGAATTTGAGATAAAAGTAAAGTTCGCCTCTTGATTGTCCATGAGTACGTTCTATTAATTCTTTTTGACAAGTTTGTTAAAAGACTAATAATGAATTGGTCTGAGTGACTGAGTCTCAAAATGCCACAAAACCTGGAAGATTACCAGGTTAAAAGTAGTATTAGGCTGATTGGGTTGTTACATAATTTATGTGTTATGTGTCAATATCAAGACTAAACTTTCAGACCAAGTTCCTACACTATTTATTTATTTATCTAACCCTATGAAATCAGATTTAAACTGAGAGTCAGACCTTAATCCTCAGTCACTTGTTTCATTTAAAATACGGTGTACAATGCCAAAATAACTAAAGACATGTTACTAATTGTAGTATTATTAACTGTACTTAAATTAATTAAAATGTCAAAAAGGTTTAGCCACTTAAATAGATGAACATTATATTGTCAGCATTAGAAATATCAAATAACTTTGAAAAAAAACATCAAAAAAGCACCCACAACATTGGAAAAGTGACATAAAAATGTCAAAAATATAATAGTGTTGACGTGAAGACAACACAAGGGTTAAGAAAAGTAACTGAACTCGTGTTTTGATGGCTTCAACATTTTGTTGTGATATATATTTTTTCTTAAATGTGATATATGTGATATACGTTGATATATGTGATATATGTTTGCCTCTTTTTCAGGGACTTCTGCCGATAAAGGACGTGGATCCAGAAGAGTGGCAAAGAAAGTGTGGTCCAAGGCCGAGGGCGCCGCAGTGATGCGACACTTCAGGGATCATATAAGCAGAGGGAAGCTGGCCACCACATCTGAATGCAGTCACTGCAAACGGGTGGAAGACCCCGTGTTGGCTCAAAGGACGGTGCAGAATATAAGGGACTACGTTAGAAACAGAGGAAGAACCGCACAGAGGCAGTCACAAAAACACCAGATTTAATCCGCGGGCGGTGGTGTTTCTGTGTTAATGTTTTAAAAAGTTGTTGTCTGCCAGTTATAGGTTGTTATTTTCAAGGTTTAGTACAAAAAAAGGTTGGATTATACAAAGGGGACATCACAAAAACAAACTGCAAACCAGCAGTTTGATTTTTACATTTTTTTTATAATTTTATAAATTTATTTTAATTATGGGTCTTAATTTTTTATTTTTTATTTTTAAATTTTGTTGTTGTGAGCAACCATGGGTCTTTTGAAGTTGGGTAACCCCCGATTTCTACCGGATGCGTACACCCACGAGGTCCGGATTTGACTGACAGCTGGAGTCTCGAGGACCCACGTGATCTCGCGAGAACAGCTTGTTTCCATCCAGAGGAGTAGAGAGGTAACAGCTGTGTTCTTTTGGTGGAGTTCAGGAGATATGATCCACCGTGAGCACGGGGTATTTTATTTTGAAAATTAACCGGATATTTTAGAGACTAACTGTTGGTGGTTTTCTGCTTCTATTCTACGTGATCTCGCGATATCTTGTGGGTCCTCGAGACTTCTAGGCGCATCCTGTGGAAATTAGGAGTGAGAGTTGAGCAAAAAGCTAAAATAAGTCGTTGTGGCATTTGTGTTGTGTGACAATCTATTACAGGCTGTTATGTGACTGTTAGTCAGTTTTCAGTTTTGAGAATAAAATAATACTTAAGTCCCATTAATGCTTGGTGGTGTCAGGTTAATGTGTATTTATGTTAATTAGCAGTTATTTTAAAAGTGACGTCATTGTCCGTTTTTAAGTCCCAATAATGTGTTTTTGGACCTTATAAGTCACATCTTTTTCAAAAGGAGAACTGTCTTTATAAATTGTGTGTGTGTGTCAGCTGTTACTTCCTTTTATGTTCTTTAATGGTAAAGACACGCTTGCAGCATCAGAGTTTGTATCTTCTCTGAATGGATTGTTGTAGAAGTTTCTGTGCAGCGAGAGAGGAATGGTTCTGGAGTCATGAATTGACTGGAAGTGGGGAAGGGTCTGTCCTTGGGTTCAGGGAGGTCCCTATAACCACTAGTGCGTTTTCCGATGGAAATGAGTGACTCATGGAGATACGCTTGTTGAAACGGGTTAAATTCGGTGAGATGTAATTATTCCCTGCAGAGAAGAACCAAGTGGAAGACAGTAACAGTGACAACATCTTGCAAAATTAAAACCGTAGCATCCCCGTCTTATATCCTGTTTCCCCTGAACTCTGTGATGGCCGAGCAACTGGAACACTTCAAGACTTTTATTTTGAAGCCAAGCAACATGAAGTCAAACTACCATCATCTTTAATTTGGTTCGTTTTCTCAGAGCTGTGAAAATGCTAAATATATAAATATATTATAACATAATAATAAATATTTGTCTTCATTTATTTTTATTTTTTCAAATTACCCTAAAACACTTCCGGACTTTTATTTTGAAGCTCAGCAGCTGATCTCCACCGGAAGCTGTAGTCCTGACTGCGGCTGACTTCCCCCTCTGACCAAGATGGCGTCTCTTAGAAAGGAGTGTTAGCAGAGGGTCTTTGTTGTGTTAGAAAGAGGTAAAATGTGTAAAGTCCAGATGCTGAGAGCGTTGGTGGAGCAGCGACTAACTGCGGCTGCTGAAGAGATATTTGGGCTGTTTGAAAGAACGATAGCAGAGTACGAGGAGGAACTTTGTCGTTCAAAAGAGGAGAACGAGCGACAACGGGAACTACTGGACGCTGTTTTCAACCCTCAGCTCCGGGTCCACAGAGCAGGTTAGTCCATTAAACCTTCAGCTGGTCTTTCTCTCCTTCCTGGGCTCTCTTCTCTCAGCTCCGGGTCCACAGAGCAGGTTAGTCCATTAAACCAGCCCCAGAATGGATTGGGTTTAATAGACTGCTGCAGCAGGTGTCACTTGATCACGCAGAATTGATCCATGCAAACTGTGTTGATAAAATAAATAAAAACAGCCATTTCCCCCCCATGTGCAGTGATTCCTTCAGAGTGAACACAGTGGATCTTGGAGATGTAACAGAAAGGCAGAACAGTTGTTGTGACGTCCAGTTATTTTTTTGAGGCTCTTCTCCATAAACAACATCAAATTAAGGAGAGGGTTAACTTTAATACTATTATAACTTTAACTGCTACAGATTTCCCAGCCTCCACCTTGCCCCCCCCCTCCTCAATAGCACATTTCTGAGTCTGTAGCAGGACTGACTCTAGTGGCTGGAATTTTACACCAAGGCTGCATTTTGGGAAAGAGACTTAGGGACCACTAAGGTCTATATAAAAGAAACTTCAGATACAGTATTAGGGGACCACTAAGGTCTATATAAAAGAAACTTCAGATACAGTATTAGGGACCACTAAGGTCTATATAAAAGAGACTTCAGATACAGTATTAGGGACCACTAAGGTCTATATAAAGAGACTTCAGATACAGTATTAGGGACCACTAAGGTCTATATAAAAGAGACTTCAGATACAGTATTAGGGGACCACTAAGGTCTATATAAAAGAGACTTCAGATACAGTATTAGGGGACCACTAAGGTCTATATAAAAGAGACTTCAGATACAGTATTAGGGACAACTAAGGTCTATATAAAAGAAACTTCAGATACAGTATTAGGGGACCACTAAGGTCTATATAAAGAGACTTCAGATACAGTATTAGGGACCACTAAGGTCTATATAAAGAGACTTCAGATACAGTATTAGGGACCACTAAGGTCTATATAAAAGAAACTTCAGATACAGTATTAGGGGACCACTAAGGTCTATATAAAGAGACTTCAGATACAGTATTAGGGACCACTAAGGTCTATATAAAGAGACTTCAGATACAGTATTAGGGGACCACTAAGGTCTATATAAAGAGACTTCAGATACAGTATTAGGGACCACTAAGGTCTATATAAAAGAGACTTCAGATACAGTATTAGGGGACCACTAAGGTCTATATAAAAGAGACTTCAGATACAGTATTAGGGGACCACTAAGGTCTATATAAAAGAGACTTCAGATACAGTATTAGGGACAACTAAGGTCTATATAAAAGAGACTTCAGATACAGTATTAGGGACCACTAAGGTCTATATAAAGAGACTTCAGATACAGTATTAGGGACCACTAAGGTCTATATAAAAGAGACTTCAGATACAGTATTAGGGACCACTAAGGTCTATATAAAAGAGACTTCAGATACAGTATTAGGGACCACTAAGGTCTATATAAAAGAGACTTCAGATACAGTTTTAGGGACCACTAAGGTCTATATAAAGAGACCTCAGATACAGTATTAGGGACCACATAGGTCTATATAAAAGAGACTTCAGATACAGTATTAGGGGACCACTAAGGTCTATATAAAAGACTTCAGATACAGTATTAGGGGACAACTAAAGTCTATATTAAGAGACTTCAGATACAGTATTAGGGGACCACTAAGGTCTATATAAAAGAGACTTCAAATACAGTATTAGGAGACCACTAAGGTCTATATAAAAGACTTCATATACAGTATTAGGGGACCACTAAGGTCTATATAAAAGAGACTTCATATACAGTATTAGGGACCACTAAGGTCTATATAAAGAGACTTCAGATACAGTATTAGGGACCACTAAGGTCTATATAAAAGAGACTTCAGATACAGTATTAGGGACCACTAAGGTCTATATAAAAGAGACTTCAGATACAGTATTAGGGACCACTAAGGTCTATATAAAAGAGACTTCAGATACAGTATTAGGGGACCACTAAGGTCTGTATAAAAGGAGACTTCAGATACAGTTTTAGGGGACCACTAAGGTCTATATAAAGAGACTTCAGATACAGTATTAGGGACCACTAAGGTCTATATAAAAGAGACTTCAGATACAGTATTAGGGGACCACTAAGGTCTATATAAAGAGACTTCAGATACAGTATTAGGGGACCACTAAGGTCTATATAAAGAGACTTCAGATACAGTATTAGGGACCACTAAGGTCTATATAAAAGAGACATCAGATACAGTATTAGGGACCACTAAGGTCTATATAAAAGAGACTTCAGATACAGTTTTAGGGACCACTAAGGTCTATATAAAGAGACCTCAGATACAGTATTAGGGACCACTAAGGTCTATATAAAAGAGACTTCAGATACAGTATTAGGGGACCACTAAGGTCTATATAAAAGAGACTTCAGATACAGTATTAGGGGACCACTAAGGTCTATATAAAAGAGACTTCAGATACAGTATTAGGGGACCACTAAGGTCTATATAAAAGAGACTCCAGATACAGTATTAGGGACAAATAAGGTCTATATAAAGAGACTTCAGATACAGTATTAGGGGACCACTAAGGTCTATATAAAAGAGACTTCAGATACAGTATTAGGGACCACTAAGGTCTATATAAAGAGACTTCAGATACAGTATTAGGGGACCAAAAGGTCTGTATAAAAGAGACTTCAGATACAGTATTAGGGGACCACTAAGGTCTATATAAAAGAGACTTCAGATACAGTATTAGGGACCACTAAGGTCTATATAAAAGAGACTTCAGATACAGTATTAGGGGACCACTAAGGTCTGTATAAAAGAGACTTCAGATACAGTATTAGGGACCACTAAGGTCTATATAAAGAGACTTCAGATACAGTATTAGGGGACCACTAAGGTCTATATAAAGAGACTTCAGATACAGTATTAGGGGACCACTAAGGTCTGTATAAAAGAGACTTCAGATACAGTATTAGGGGACCACTAAGGTCTATATAAAAGAGACTTCAGATACAGTATTAGGGGACCACTAAGGTCTATATAAAAGAGACTTGAGATACAGTATTAGGGGACCACTAAGGTCTATATAAAGAGACTTCAGATACAGTATTAGGGGACTACTAATGTTTCAGATTGATCCTTGTGTTCTGGTAAACTTAATTCTGATGAAAGATGCCTTAGGAATTAATAAATTGGAATCAGATTTGACAGGCCGTTGGGCCTGATTTTAGACATAATTCCCTACAACACACACACCGACAAATTAATCGTTAGTTTAATTAATGACTTAAATAATCGTTAGGGATAGTCCTAAATGGTTCCTTAACAAGCTATGCTACTGTTTTTATAAGCTTGTTGTTCATATTTGTGACAATACAAACTACCTCTCATTATTATTGGTTTGAGTTGTGGTCAGTAATTCTGTTTTCTGCAGATGTGAAGCAGCTGTCAGTTGTTAAAGGAGAGGTTCCTCCTGAGCAGCAGGAGTGTAGCTCCAGTGTAGACCAGCAGGAGCCAGAGGCCCCCCCACACATTAAAGAGGAACAGGAGGAACTGTGGAGCAGTCAGGAGGGAGAGCAGCTTCAAGGGCTGGAGGAGGCTGATATCACCAAGTTCCCATTCACTCCTGTCCCTGTGAAGAGTGAAGATGATGAAGAGGAAGCTCAGTCCTCACAGCTTCATCAGAGACAAACTCAACACATGGAAACAGAAGCTGATGAAGAGGACTGTGGAGGACCAGAACCAGCCAGGAACTCACATCCACATTTACATCCAGAGACTGAAGACCAGACTGGAGACTCTTCTGAACTTGAGACTGATGACAGTGCTGATTGGAAGGAGACCAGAGAACCTCAGTCAGCTTCAAACTCTCTGAAACATGATTCAACATGTAAGAAAACATTCAGCTGTTCAGAGTGTGGGAGGAGATTTAGCCGCAAGCAACATCTGCAGACACACATGAGAAGTCATACAGGACAGAAACCGTTCAGCTCCTTAGTCTGTAAGAAATCTTTTACAGTGAGAGGAACCCTTAAGCAACACGTGCGAATCCACACAGGGCAGATGCCACATAGCTGCTCTGAGTGTGGAAAAAGATTTAACTACAACTCAAATCTGAAGAGTCACTTGAGAACTCACACAGGAGAGAAGCCCTTCTGTTGCTCAGTTTGTGATCAAGGATTTGGCCACAATACAGACCTGAAGAGACACATGATGACTCACACAGGAGAGAAACCATTCAGCTGCTCAGTTTGTGATCAAAGATTTTGCCAAAGGGCACACCTGAAGAGACACATGATAACTCACACAGGAGAGAAACCATTCAGCTGCTCAGTTTGTGATCAAAGATTTGGCCAGAAGACAGACCTGAAGAGCCACATGATAACTCACACAGGAGAGAAACCATTCAGCTGCTCAGTTTGTAATCAACGATTTGGCCGCAAGACTTATCTGAAGAGACACATGATGACTCACACAGGAGAGAAACCATTCAGCTGCTCAGTTTGTGATCAAAGATTTGGCCAACGGTCACACTTGAAGAGACATATTATGACTCACACAGGAGAGAAAGCTTTTAGCTGCTCAGTCTGTAAGAAATCTTTTAGACGTAGTAGCCATTTAAAATATCACATGAAACAACACACAGGAGAGGGACCGTCTACTTCCTGTGTTAGCGACATCAGAGAGCAGCAGGAGTGGAGCTCCAGTGTGGACCAGGAGCAGCCAGAGAATCTCAGCCAGGTTGGAACTCTCTGAACCATAGAAATAAAATTGATAGAAAGGCCATTTCCATTCAAATAAACACAGCATAATGGTCAGAGTGGCAGCCATTTTTGTTTGTACCATTGCCATGGTAACGTATAAACTTCAGCATAAGCCGACTTCCGGCAAGTCGCAGAGCTGAGGTTAAATGTGTCAAAATAACTTAATGCTTCATCCACACAAAGTACATGACCAATGAGTAACAGCTTTATTCAGAGAATAAAGCTCTTCTAGGTTCATGTAATGCTGCCTTTGATGCTCTTTGAAATTATTTTTTTCTGTGGTGTAGTTCATCCTTTTACTTGTCTAAATATATAATTTGTGGTTAATGTACAGATCAATATGACTCTGTATTGCTTTAATTCAATTAGAATATTTTTTACTTTTAAGTACATTTTAGACAATGCATTCCATTGTACTTTTGATGTCCTGATTAAGAGCTTAACTTTAATACCTAAAGGTCTTAAAAATCAGAAAATTTCACTGGTTGAAACCTGCAGAAACTTTGAAATTAAGACTTTTATGTGTACACATTTTCTGTTGGTGTTCTGCCCTCTAGTGACAGAAACCAGGAGTGACATTCTGGATTGTTTATTATTTATTATTACATTATTATCATTCTCCTTTTTAAAGGGCAAAATGTAACGATATATTCATCCTGTGGCCTCTTACTTACTTGCACAGCCTCCTTGCACAACTGTCCGTGTGTGTTTTTCTTTTGCAGTTACAAAAGTTCATCAAGACCTTTTGTTAAAGTATATTTAACTTTTGAAAGCCTTCCTGGGTAGGGAACAACTACATACAGTCTCGGCTTCTGCGCTTTTTTATACAACTTTAAAAAAGGGAAACAAACTCCATCATCTTCTGAATTTGGTTCATTGTTTTTTCAGAGCCTTGAAAAATATTTGTCATTCTGCAAACTAAGTTTGTTAAATACTTAAAAGTGTTTCCTAAGTTATTATATTGATGATACTGTACATTTCTTCAGATGTCATTTTAAAAATACATTGTATTTTAATAATTAATCTTCCTTGTTTTGATCTGAAAGAGTCACTTCCGGACTTTTAAATGGAAGCTCAGCAGCTGATCTCCACCGGAAGCTGTAGTCCTGACTGCGGCTGACTTCCCCCTCTGACCAAGATGGCGTCTCTTAGAAAGGAGTGTTAGCAGAGGGTCTTTGTTGTGTTAGAAAGAGGTAAAATGTGTAAAGTCCAGATGCTGAGAGCGTTGGTGGAGCAGCGACTAACTGCGGCTGCTGAAGAGATATTTGGGCTGTTTGAAAGAACGATAGCAGAGTAGGAGGAGGAACTTTGTCGTTCAAAAGAGGAGAACGAGCGACAACGGGAACTACTGGACGCTGTTTTCAACCCTCAGCTCCGGGTCCACAGAGCAGGTTAGTCCATTAAACCTTCAGCTGGTCTTTCTCTCCTTCCTGTGGTCTCTTCTCCCGTAGAAATGTGTGTTCCCACAGCTGCAGTCCTGCATAACCTTTGTCCTGACGGCGACAACTAGTTTAATCAACCCAGGGTTTCCCAATCCAGCAGATTGTTAGCGTTAGGTGAAGCCGGGTAACTGAAATAAATGCAGGGCATGGTGATCTGGATTCTTAGTATATGCCTCAGGTGGACTGTGACATTAACATCTGTCATCTGTTTCAGCTTTGCCTCCAGACGACAAAAGCCAGATTGTTATTAAAAAAGAGCAGCAGGAGTGTAGCTCCAGTGTGGACCAGCAGGAGCCAGAGCCCCCCCCACACATTAAAGAGGAACAGGAGGAACTGTGGAGCAGTCAGGAGGGAGAGCAGCTTCAAGGGCTGGAGGAGGCTGATATCACCAAGTTCCCATTCACTCCTGTCCCTGTGAAGATGATAAAGAGGAAGGTAGGAACAATGTTAACAGGGCTTGTAGGGGAAATAAAGGGGGAAAAAATCTGCAGAAGTCATGGCTCAGTGTTTCCCACAGTTTATAAAGCAAATTTTGGCTCGGGGGGTGTTGCCCCGTGTCTGACTGGGGGAAGGGGGGTTACTTTTTTTGTTAGAATCAAGTATAAAAAACTGAGGATTTGCTGTTGGATGCTGTCACACTTCCGCAAATGAAATCCTCGCTCCTCTGCCACACCTTCCCAAGACACAGAAAGTCCAGTCCACGGTCCACAACGAAGTCGCGGACAAGACAAGCCCTGCTGGAGAGGGATCTTATGTTGAACAATCGGGCTTTCAGTCAGTTTGGCTTTCTGATCTGGCAGACAGGCAAGCACAGTATGGTCAACTCGTTGATCAGGCTTCAAATGACTGGGACCAACTGTCCAGAGACAGGGCAATATTTTGCCATCCTTGCAAGCCAGGTACATTATTTTGAGACGAAATCCTCGGTGGGCATACTTTGGGTGTCGTAGAATGTCACGTTTACACTGACACTCGCATAGCCGGTAAAGTTAACTTATAAAGTATTTTTTCATCCTTACTCCAGCTGATGTAGCTAATTCAGTTCAATTTTATTTATAGTATCAATTCATAACAAGTTATCCTCGAGACACTTTACAAATAGAGTAGGTTTAGACCCCATAATTTACAAGGACTCACTTGTAAAACTCACTTTTAGGAAGAAACCTCAGACAGACCTAGTTGGTGTTAAAATGAATAGTGGAAATAACAGTCACAGTAAAAGATAATGGAACAGTGACTAAATATAGTAGTTTGTAGTAGTTCATGGCAGAGCAGGGCAGTGTGGGACATTACAAGCCACAGCAGAGTGTAGCAGGGCACCGCAGAGCGTAGCAGGATGTAATGGGGCATTGCAGGACTTTAACAGGACCACGGCCACAGCTGCAACCATGATTTTGGGGCCTCCCTTATCCAAGGAAACACGCTGGGGGAAAAGAACATAAGGACTCCGGGGAATGACTCCCCAGAGCTCGGTTAGGCATTCATGGGACATGGATGAACACAAATAGAAAGATACAGGAGAGAGGAGCTCAGTGTGTCAAAGGAAGTCTCACGGCAGTCTAAACCTATTACAGCATAATTAAGAGAGACAGGGTGAAGAGAGGAGCCTGGCCAGGCTAGAACTCTCCCCTGCCGGGTATGCATGAAGTTATTGTTGTTAAGTAGTCCTAGTGGCCTGGGCTGTGGGCTTAGTCTACTGCAGTTAACTTAACTTGCATCCTCTGGTCATCAGGCATCAAGTCAGATGTCATGTCCTAGAAAATTCATCATGTCTTAAATTGTTCCGCCATTTTGAATTTATTGAAAACATATTTTTGAGATCTCCTCCTACACTGTAGCTCCGATTGGCACCAGATTTTCAGTGTATCATCAATGGATCAAGCTTATTACAAGTTGTATAAAACCTGTCTATATCTCAATTACGTTTCAAGTAATTGACCAATAGACTTCAAAAGGGGCCTGGCTCTGGACATAAATGAACACAATTTAGCAATCGTAAAGATTCATCACAAAACTCACAGGGTCTGTTCAGAGAAGTGCTCCAGATATACCCAGACAGTTTTATATACATACACCACTAGGGGGCGCTACAATACAACAATAACTGGACGTGGAATGACACAAATCAAGGTCTGAGCTTGGAATCGCAGCTTGCCGCTTTATTAGCAATTGTTTTTGTGTTGGTCAGGTGTGTTGGCCTGAGCTACATATCACACTGAATTGAAAATGTTTTTGACAAATCAGTTTTAAATAAAGTGCACTGTTTGTTCAATCGTTAAAACCTTGCAGGATATGTTTTATAACGACGTTGGACCTCGTGTAAAATTACTTTGAAGTTACTGTTGAGAGAAAAAAGGTTTGATCCCGCGAATCGCCGCTTGCTGCTATATTACTGTATCTGAAGTCCCTTTTAATATAGGCCTTAGTGGTCCCTAATACTGTATCTGAAGTCCCTTTTAATATAGGCCTTAGTGGTCCCTAATACTGTATCTGAAGTCTCTTTTATATAGACCTTAGTGGTCCCTAATACTGTATCTGAAGTCTCTTTATATAGACCTTAGTGGTCCCCTAATACTGTATCTGAAGTCCCTTTTAATATAGGCCTTAGTGGTCCCTAATACTGTATCTGAAGTCTCTTTTATATAGACCTTAGTGGTCCCTAATACTGTATCTGAAGTCTCTTTTATATAGACCTTAGTGGTCCCTAATACTGTATCTGAAGTCTCTTTTATATAGACCTTAGTGGTCCCTAATACTGTATCTGAAGTCTCTTTATATAGACCTTAGTGGTCCCTAATACTGTATCTGAAGTCTCTTTATATAGACCTTAGTGGTCCCCTAATACTGTATCTGAAGTCTCTTTATATAGACCTTAGTGCAGGGGTGTCCAAAGTTTTTTTGGTGAGGGCCAATACAGAAAAATAAGCAAAGGCTCGGGCCACACACTAGAGGCGACATATTGACACATGATTACTGTGTGTATTTCTAACTCACCTATAATGTGAAGAACATTGCTCTCAGTGGGAGCAGTGATGCTGTCCTTTGGATTGAAGGATGGCTGGGATGTCAGGAGAAAGTTTGGTGGTTGAGACACGAAGGACTTCACAGAGATGTCTATCAGTCATTCTGGATCTGCTTTTGTTCTGATTTATAAAGAGGTCGGCCCTTCTCTTTCAAAAACTTGTCGATTTCTGATCTCAGCGAATAAAACCGCTGCAGCACGGAGCCGCGGCTGAGCCAGCGCACATCAGAGTGGTAGAGTACACCCGTCGTCGTGCCTTTTAGGCTCATCAGATCAAGCAGCTCCTCCGTACAGCAAAAATTATCATCGACTCCCCGCAAAAAAAGTAACAGCTGTGCGGTGTCTGTGGCGTCTGTGCTCTCATCGCATGCTATCGAGAAAAAATCAAAAGCACAAGCTTTGTCTCTCAGCTGAAGTTTTAGGTTAGCTGACAAGTCCTCGATTCTCCGCACCACTGTATTCTGGATAAGCTCACGTTGTTGAAATCCTGCACTTTTTCCGGGCACATTACTTCTGTGACTTTGATGAGGCACTGCTTTATGAAATCACCGTCTGAGAACGGTTTGCCATGCTGGGCAATAAGTTTAGCGACTTCATAGCTTGCTGTTGTGGCATTTTCTTGTCTTTTGTTAGCACAAAAAAAAACTGTTGTTGAGCTTGCAGGCTAGCTGCCATTTGCTTGAATTTTGTTGCTCTTTCGGCAGCTGTGTACGATGCGTAGCTCTGATGCTTGGTACCATAGTGCCGACGGACATTATACTCCTTCATCACGGCAACATCTTCACTGCAAATCAAACAGACACACTTTCCGTTGATTTCTTTAAAGAAATAGTCATTTTCCCACCGTGGTTGAAATTTTCTGCACTCACTTGCTACCTTTCGTTTCTTTGGTGCTGCCATTTCTGGTGACTGGTGGTAAATTCTTTTCTTTGCTTAATTTTGTTAAATGGAGAAGCACCTTTTCCGTTACTGGCTCCATCTAGTGTTAAAACTGAGAAGTGCAACAGAGTTGAGTTCAAGCGCCATGTGCGGGCCATATTCAACTATATTTTTTTGCTGCGGGCCAATAAAAACTGACCGGCGGGCCGCAGTTGGCCCGCGGGCCGTAGTTTGGACACCCCTGCCTTAGTGGTCCCCCAATACTATATCTGAAGTCTCTTTATATTTTGCTAGTTTTTGCTACAGATTTCCCATCGTGGTCAGAAAGAACAGGGGGGACACTTTGTTTCTCTCACTGTGACTCTAGAGTCACTACTTACTCTGAAAATAATTACCATGACTCGCTCTACCACACACACACCGGCCCTGCTATTCTCTTGAAGTGATCGACCAACACACACCAAAGCACATTTATAAACTTCAGGCCATTTATGTAGACTGGAGCCCTGCATTTCAATTATTTTCTTTGCCCCACGCTTATGCTAAAATACATTTGCCAGTGATTATCTTAACTGCATATTACTCCAGTGATAAAATAAATCAATGTCATAGCCATTTTAAGTTTTATGTCAAGTACTTAAGTAAAAATACTGATTCTCCAATGTTCAGTTAAATCTTTAGAATAATATGCAAATTAAATGTTAGATTATTTAATATATTTATTTAAAAATAATCATTTGGGACAGCCCTAAATGATTCCATTTGGATCTGGTTTTAGCACGCTGACCTTACCAAGCCATGCTATGCTACTTTGTATCAGTTTGTTAGATTTGTAAATTTTCCTATCTATGACAATTCAACCTACCCCTCATTATTATTGGTTTGAGTGGTGGTCAGTAATGTGTCTGTTTCTTGCAGATGTTCAGCAGCTGTTGGTGGTTAAAGAAGAGGTTCCCCCTGAGCAGCAGGACTGTAGATTATAGCCGAGCGAGAGCAGCTTCAAGGGCTGGAGGAGGCTGATGTCACCAAGTTCCCATTCACTCCTGTCCCTGTGAAGAGTGAAGATCTGATCCGTTGTTGCAATGTTGAAGAGGCGTGTCAACCAAGACATCCCCTCCACACCCAGAGCCTTCAGCATTTCTGGACGGATCCCATCAATCCCTGGATTTCAACCTATTCAGTACATGTCTTTTTTTCCCAGAATCAATCACCTCACTAATTGAACACACCACTACTATTATTTTAAACATGCTCCTTTCAATTACAGATTAAATTCCACAGAATGAGCAGCCTGTTGGTTTTCTATGACTCTGCAATACTTACTAGTAAATTATTTGCCATGTAGAAATATCACTTCTACCAAAACTATGTTTTATGTATATATTATATTTGTACTGTATGATTTAATGACGTTGGACTGCTATTATTTTGAACACATTAGATAGATTGTTAGATTATACATTACACTTAGACTAAGTTTTTGAAGCATTTTTTCTCTCTTTTAAGACTGATTTTATATGATAATAATTGATCTAATAGAAATATTAACCTCACCTTTAGACAAACAACAAAACACTTGACATCTTACATTTACACTCCAAGATTAAACCTTCTTCTGTTTAATAAATAAAACAGATTAAAAAAAAATTAACACTTTAAAATAAAAATGGAAACTACCACCATCTTTAATTTGGTTCTTTGTTTTCTCAGAGCTCTGAAAATGCATTTAAATATTTGTCTTTCTTCAAACATATATTTGATTAATCTTCATGTGTTTTTTTCCCTTCAAATTACCCTAAAACACTTCCGGACTTTTATTTTGAAGCTCAGCAACAGATCTGCACCGGAAGCTGTAGTCTTGACCGCGGCTAATTTTCACCTTTGTCCAAGATGGCGTCTCTTAGAAAGGAGTGTTAGCAGAGGGTCTTTGTTGTGTTAGAAAGAGGTAAAATGTGTAAAGTCCAGATGCTGAGAGCGTTGGTGGAGCAGCGACTAACTGCGGCTGCTGAAGAGATATTTGGGCTGTTTGAAAGAACGATAGCAGAGTACGAGGAGGAACTTTGTCGTTCAAAAGAGGAGAACGAGCGACAACGGGAACTACTGGACGCTGTTTTCAACCCTCAGCTCCGGGTCCACAGAGCAGGTTAGTCCATTAAACCTTCAGCTGGTCTTTCTCTCCTTCCTGGGCTCTCTTCTCTCAGCGACGATATGACGATAGGACGGATGGAAATAAGCATTTATTCATAACATCTGTTGGAATCTTCGCTCTTTAACAGGCCGTCGCCAACCCACCAGACTCCATGTAAATAATCACTACTTTTATCATCGTAAAACACACTTCATTCAAAGTGGACAGAAACTAAATAAAACTACCAAAAGCCGTCTTGGTTCATCTTTCCACTGTTCCAACAATCACCACTCCGGTCTGGTTGGAATAAACTCTTAATTCACCATTTACATGTGGAGATATGCTGCTCTATACACGCTAAAAGTAGTGATTATTTACATGGAGTCTGGTGGAGATATGCTGCTCTATACACACTAAAAGTAGTGATTATTTACATGGAGTCTGGTGGAGATATGCTGCTCTATATATGCTAAAAGTAGTGATTATTTACATGGAGTCTGGTGGAGATATGCTGCTCTATACACACTAAAAGTAGTGATTATTTACATGGAGTCTGGTGGAGATATGCTGCTCTATACACGCTAAAAGTAGTGATTATTTACATGGAGTCTGGTGGAGATATGCTGCTCTATACATGCTAAAAGTAGTGATTATTTACATGGAGTCTGGTGGAGATATGCTGCTCTATACACGCTAAAAGTAGTGATTATTTACATGGAGTCTGGTGGAGATATGCTGCTCTGTACACGCTAAAAGTAGTGATTATTTACATGGAGTCTGGTGGGTTTGGTGATGCTGATTGCGGGGCTGCTCTAAGCGTTTTTAGGCTACAACATTGTTTGTCAAATACAGCAAACATCTACTCTTTAAGACCATGCCTAAGCTTCTGAACTGCTGACTCGATTCAATCTCAGTAAAACTGAATAGTGGGGGAAGCTGACTTTTTACCTATATATGGTAAAAAGACTGATACTAAGAGATCAATGTCTGGATTTTATTAATTGTTATCAGATCACTCAAAAATATAGTATAATTGGAGAATTGATAATTTTATCCCAGCCCTAGTATTGATTTGTCTTCCTATGTCAGTGGAAAGGTGTGATGAGATCCCACATTTCATAATTCATTACGTCTTCCCTAAATGAATGAACAACATTTCTCTTTAACGTCCCTGTGTGATTCTTGCAGATGTTCAGCAGCTGTCGGTGGTTAAAGCAGAGGTTCCCCCTGAGCAGGTGGAGTGTAGCTCCAGTGTGGACCAGCAGGAGCCAGAGTCCCCCCCACACATTAAAGAGGAACTGGAGGAACTGTGGAGCAGTCAGGAGGGAGAGCAGCTTCAAGGGCTGGAGGAGGCTGATATCACCAAGTTCCCATTCACTCCTGTCCCTGTGAAGAGTGAAGATGATGAAGACGAAGCTCAGTCCTCACACAGTCAAGGAGGTAAAGAGTAAAAGTTTTTATTACATAAGTTCCATTTTACCACTTATTTTTGCCCATGTTGCTCTCTGTAGAAAACATTTCAAGAGTTAAGCAAGTAAATGTTTTTTCTAGAGCAAATTAAAACACAGCTACAGCCGACTAAAGGGCTGCATAAAAGAACATGAAAATGTAAAAATAAGTTAGAAAGGAAACACAAAAAGGACACTCCAACAACAAGCAGTAGTCCACAAATGCAGACTTTTAGTGTGTGTAGGACACCTAATGGTCAAGTCGGTGTCTCCTTTGTGCTTTCTCCTCACGGGTAGCTTCCCAGCGATCACTGACAGGGGAGATCTGAGTTCAAGTCAATTCAACTTAATTGCCAATTCTGCAATATGTGCCAGGCATACAGAGCTATTGAAATATTTTTGCTCCGACCCACGGTGCAATAAGGACACGTACAACAAGTATCATAAAAGATAAGACATATGTACAAATAAGATAAAGAAAGATAAGTAATATATACAATCCAGTAATACAGTCTAAATAGTGCAAATGTAAGGCAAAATCAAACTAACTAATCAAAACTAAAGATAAAGATATTTGAAATGTGCAATATAAAAAGAAGAGTTCACTTCAGCAATACGTCTTTCACGCTAAGTGGGTCAAAGGCTAACCACTGTTTTTTTCAACCTGGACCCTATTTTCCTATGTTTTCGTATCTAAGTGACTGATGGGAACATCAATCTTTGACATTGGTCCAGTATTTTGATAGATTGTTTGCCCTGCAGTGCCCTTCTATACCTTGAAAAAATTGGTAGGTATCCTTTAACACCTGCCAACGTTTACATACGTGATTAGTTCCACACTGCAAAGATTGTTGTTCTCATCAGTCACTTAGACACAAAAACATAGAAAAATAGTGTCCAGGTCGGAAAAAAAGGCAGTTACCCTGCCAAAGTTTACACACATGATAATTTCCACCCTGCAAACATTTAACAACCACCACACACCTTTAAGCCCTGACTGCTCGACTGATTTAAACTCAGTAAAACTGATTAGTCGGGAGGCTGACGTTTTACTTATATACCCATGGCAAAAAGGCTGATATTAAAAGATAAATATATGGATTTTATTATTTGTTATCAGATCACTCAAAGATATAATTTGGTTGGAGAATTGATTTTTTATCCCAGCCCTAGTATTGATTTGTCTTCCTATGTCAGTGGAAAGGTGTGACGAGATCCCACATTTCATAATTCATTACATATTTCCTAAATGGATGACCAACATTTCTCTGTAATGTCCCTGTGTGATTCCTGCAGATGTTCAACAGCTGTTGGTGGTTAAAGATTGGGTTCCCCCTGAGCAGCAGGAGTGTAGCTCCAGTGTGGACCAGCAGGAGCCAGAGTCCCCCCCACACATTAAAGAGGAACAGGAGGAACTGTGGAGCAGTCAGGAGGGAGAGCAGCTTCAAGGGCTGGAGGAGGCTGATATCACCAAGTTCCCATTCACTCCTGTCCCTGTGAAGAGTGAAGATGATGAAGAGGAAGCTCAGTCCTCACACAGTCAAGGAGGTAAAGAGTAAAAGTTTTTATTACATAAGTTCCATTTTACCACTTATTTTTGCCCATGTTGCTCTCTGTAGAAAACATTTCAAGAGTTAGGTAAGTAAATTAGGGCTGCACAATTAATCAAATTTTAATCACGATCACGATTTTGACTTCCCACGATCAAATTTGCGTGATCGAGCAATTTTTTTTTTAACGCGTCATTTCATAGAACGCTGAGTTTTTTTGCATAGCGCATCTACCGCTCCGTAAACCCCTGTCTGCTTATGAGCCAGTCAGTTGTTCCCTGCACCGTGCAGCTTAGTTTCTAGATGTAGACAGTCCCAGAGGACAGAGTAACGGGAGGACAACTCAACAGATAGCAGTCGGTTATACGTCGGTCTCAAGGTTTACCAGTTTACCAGTAAACGCAACATTTTGTCCCGTCTGTGTTATTCAGACAACAGCAGTGAGCAGTGCTAGTCGGTGCTAGTTAGCGTCTGTTAGCTGTTAGCTCCTCTAGGACGCACCGGTGCTAATGTCCTCGCATCCGCTGCAATGTTGTTATATGGATATGGTTTAATTTTGCGTTACATGACCCATTTCTTCTGTAAATCCGTGCCTGTGTTGGATCTCTCTACTCTACTGTCTCTCCTCTTACTCTCTCTCCCTCTCTCCTCTTACTCTCTCTCCTCTACCTCTCTCTCCTCTCCGGGTCCACACTTCTGACATTTGTCTACAGTTTTAATTTTTTATTAACACAGCTGTATATTGTTATTAACACAGCTGTATATTGTTAAGTATGAGGGGCAAACCTCTATTTGTACCATTGTTTCCGTGGTAACTTTGCTATCGCGGCCGCCACGGCGAAGAACACAGAAGAAGTTATTGAATGCAACTAACTTCAGTTGGTAGAGTAACAGCGTGTGAGACGGAGCTGCTGGACCTGGGCGAGAGATGTGACCCATGGCCAAAATATCATAGTTCATAAAAATGCAGCGCAGTGAGGATATAGACATTTCATACACACGACATGTGTATCCGCCGTTCGACCCGTGCTGGACCCGTTCATAATGATCAGCCGTCTCTCTGTGAGTACGTCCATCACACTCCCTCTCGCAGTTATAAATAGCCTATGTGACGATAAAATTAGTTTTCAGGTTGGGAAAAAAAGGCAGTTACCCTGCCAAAGTTTACACACATGATAATTTCCACCCTGCAAACATTTAACAACCACCACACACCTTTAAGCCCTGACTGCTCGACTGATTTAAACTCAGTAAAACTGATTAGTCGGGAGGCTGACGTTTTACTTATATACCCATGGTAAAAAGGCTGATATTAAAAGATAAATATATGGATTTTATTATTCGTTATTAGATCACTCAAAGATATAATTTGGTTGGAGAATTGATTTTTTTATCCCAGCCCTAGTATTGATTTGTCTTCCTATGTCAGTGGAAAGGTGTGACAAGATCCCACATTTCATAATTCATTACGTCTTCCCTAAATGAATGAACAACATTTCTCTGTAATTTCCCTGTGTGTTTCCTGCAGATGTTCAACAGCTGTTGGTGGTTAAAGATTGGGTTCCCCCTGAGCAGCAGGAGTGTGGCTCCAGCATGGACCAGCAGGAGCCAGAGTCCCCCCCACACATTAAAGAGGAACAGGAGGAACTGTGGAGCAGTCAGGAGGGAGAGCAGCTTCAAGGGCTGGAGGAGGCTGATATCACCAAGTTCCCATTCACTCCTGTCCCTGTGAAGAGTGAAGATGATGAAGAGGAAGCTCAGTCCTCACAGCTTCATCAGAGACAAACTCAACACATGGAAACCGAAGCTGATGGAGAGGACTGTGGAGGACCAGAACCAGCTAGGAACTCACATCCACTTATACAACCAGAGACTGAAGACCAGCCTGAAGACTCTTCTGAACCTGGGACTGATGATAGTGCTGATTGGAAGGAGACCAGAGAACCTCAGTCAGCTTCAAACTCTCTGAAACATGATTCAACATGTAAGAAAACATTCAGCTGCTCTGAGTGTGGGAGAAGATTTAACGACAGGAGAAATCTAAATAGACATATGAGAACTCACACATTAGAAAAACCTTTCGGCTGCTCTGTTTGTAATACAACTTTTAGTCAGACTGGAACTTTACAGAGACATATGGCAGTCCATACGGGAGTGAAACCTTTCAATTGCTTAGTGTGTAGGAAATCTTTTACACTTAGTGGCTGTTTACAGAAACACATGAGAATCCACACAGGAGAAAAACCATTTAGATGCTCTGAGTGTGGGAGAAGATTTAGTCAAAACTCAAGCCTGAAGACACACATGATAACTCATACAGGAAAGAAACCTTTCAGCTGCTCGGTCTGCAATAGATATTTTACACTGAGGGCACATTTAAATAAACACATGAGAACTCACACAGGAGAGAAACCATTCAGCTGTTCTGAGTGTAGGAAAAGATTAGATTGCAAGACGAGTTTGAAGAGACATATGAGAGTCCACACAGGAGAAAGACCTTTCAGCTGCTCAGTCTGTAAGAAAGCTTTCAAACAGAGGGAACATTTAAAGAGACACATGAAACAACACACAGGAGAGGAACCGTCTACTTCCTCTGTTAGTGACATCAGAAAGCAACAGGAGTGGAGCTCCAGTGTGGACCAGGAGCAGCCAGAAAATCTCGGCCAGGTTGGAACTCTTTCTCTCTAACACTGTAATCTGTCAGCTCAGTAAATTCAGCGGTTATCCGGTAACCAGTCTATATCCACGACCTTCCACTATCCGGGACTGCCCTGTTGCCGTCGGAAATTCTGCCGTATGCCCTACATTTCAGCCGGTTGTCTGTCCCCTTTCTCTGTCTCTCTGATGGCGCTCTAACCTGCGGCTGATTTCTGAGGACTATGATTACCTGGTCCTCAGATCTCTTGCAGGGTAAATCCAGACAGCTGCTAGACTCTGTCCAATCTGTGTTTTCTGTTGACGACTAAAACTACTTTTGAATGTACATATGTTCCACCAAAGCAAGTTCCTATCCAAGACTACTTTGTAGCAGCTCCGTTTGGCCCTTAGCACCGCCCAACATTATTGTGATTGGTTAAAAAGAAATGCCAATAAACAATTTTCTCCCATCCAGGAATCAGGGTTCACGCGCGGTCTTAAAAAGTTCTTAACTTTAAATTCATGGGATTAAAACCTCCTTAAAAATGGCAAGATTTTCATTCGAGGTCTTAAATTTAATTTAGTTAGGTTGAAAAACGGTTTTACCCGTGTCCATTTCCAGAAACGCTGGCCGCAGAAAGCAAAAGTATTGAGTCGTAGGCTACAAAGCGGAGCAATCAGCCGTGATTGTCAGTGCATGTCTGAGAATAGCGGGGACTAGCTTAATTGCACGTGGCTGTTAATTCTACATAATTGTGATTGTTGAAGTAGTTACACTGCATTAGGATAATGTAATTAATAGTGGGTTTATTGTTATTTGATAACTCATATGCATTGGGTATAGTTGCCTTTACAATGTTATTAATTTCTTTAAGAATCACACACCCGCACGCACACACAACCATACCAAAGCTACCCACGCCCATGTTTATACTGTTGCTTGTTCATAAAGCATCAAAAGAGAAAAGTTGTCTCCGTCCGTGTATCAACAGACACACCTGGGCAAAGTTGGAAACCAGAATCAGCTGCAGTGAAGTTTAAATACAGACCTACTCACATCTAAAGTCTTTGCTCTGTAACAAAACCACCAGACCGCTGCCCTCAGAGGATTTTGGTGTTGGTACGTATGCGGTGATAAAACTACAAATCCCATGATAAATGCAAAACCTGCCCGCGAAATACGTCTGCGTCTCCTCAGAGTTTGTTAAAGTTCGGCAAAGCCTACATATGGAAAATAGGGAAGTTTACTTTTAACGAGACATGGCTAGATCTCAGCAAAAAAACAAAAGGTTTCCACTGTTGGTTACAATGGTAATGCGTTGTGTAGGGCTTGAATTTCTATCTTTATGGTCTTAAAATGTCTTAAAAGGTCTTAAATTTGACTTACTTAAACCTGCAAGAACCCTGAGGAATGCTGTGGACTAGCCAGACCTTTCTCCACAGCACTGTTGAGGAAGGTCTGGTATAACGAGATTATCCAATATGACAACACAAATTTAAGGCACTATTTTTCCTCTTGGGGATGAAGATGTATTAACCTTTAAAATGGACCCAAATAGCATTGTGTTCTGTTTGTGATTTGGGAAGGAAGGTTGGACTGCGTCAGCGCAGCGGTTGCCTTGATTTTTGTGTTCTGTTCTTTGGAGATGATTTCTTTCTGGCTAAATTACGTGGTATCAGATCGGTGCAAAGATTTGCATACTTGCTGAACCGAATTATTTTAGGCTTTTTCTGATACTGGTAGGCGCATTATATCTCAAGAACAACTCTGAACGCACGACAACTTGGTTCATACATACTCCAGTTGATATATTGTCACTGCACTGGTTTGTTCTAGATAAATACTTTAAGGATCCAACTACAAATGAAACAACTCAACAGGAAGGAGATGTTTCAGCATCTTACTGCGAGATATACATATATGTGTATATATAATATACAGTGCCTTGCGAAAGTATTCGGCCCCCTTGAACTTTTCAACCTTTTGACACAGTGGAATGAAATCTATTGGATATTATAAACTTTTTTAGCAAATAAAAACTGAAAAGTGGTCCGTGTAGAAGTATTGGGCCCCCTTTTTTCAGTGCAGCAAACTCACTCCAGAAGTTCAGCGAGGATCTCTGAATGATCCAATGTTGTCCTAAATGACTGATGGTGATAAATAGAATCCACCTGTGTGTGATCAAGTCTCTGTATAAATGCACCTGCTCTGTGATAGTCTCAGGGTTCTGTTGAAAGCGCAGAGAGCATCATGAAGACCAAGGAACACACCAGGCAGGTCCGTAATACTGTTGTGGAGAAGTTTAAACCCGGATTTGGATACAAAAAGATTTCCCAAGGAGCACTGTGCAAGCGATCATTTTGAAATGGAAGGAGTATCAGACCACTGCAAATCTACCAAGACCTGGCTGTCCCTCTAAACTTTCAGCTCAGACAAGGAGAAGACTGATCAGAGATGCAGCCAAGAGGCCCATGATCACTCTGGATGAACTGCAGAGAACTACAGCTGAGGTGGGAGAGTCTGTCCATAGGACAACAATCAGTCGTACACTGCACAAATCTGGCCTTTATGGAAGAGTGGCAAGAAGAAAGCCATTTCTCAAAGATATCCATAAAAAGTCTCGTCTAAAGTTTGCCACAAGCCACGTGGGAGACACACCAAACATGTGGAAGAAGGTGCTCTGGTCAGATGAAACCAAAATCGAACTTTTTGCCCACAATGCAAAACGATATGTTTGGCGTAAAAGCAACACAGCTCATCACCCTCAAGACACCATCCCCACTGTCAAACATGGTGGTGGCAGCATCATGGTTTGGGCCTGCTTTTCTTCAGCAGGGACAGGGAAGATGGTTAAAATTAAGGGGAAGATGGATGCAGCCAAATACAGGACCATTCTGGATGAAAACCTGTTGGAGTCTGCAAAAGACCTGAAACTGGGACGGAGATTTATCTTCCAACAAGACAATGATCCCAAACATACAGCAAAATCTACAAAGGAATGGTTCACAAATAAACGTATCCAGGTGTTAGAATGGCCAAGTCAAAGTCCAGACCTGAATCCAATCGAGAATCTGTGGAAAGAACTGAAAACTGCTGTTCACAAACGCTCTCCATCCAACCTCACTGAGCTCCAGCTGTTTTGCAAGGAAGAATGGGCAAGAAAAAAGGAAGATTCCATATTTTAATATAAATGACCACTAGGGGCACTATTGTCCACAGATTCCATATTTTAATATAAATGACCACTAGGGGCAGTATTGTCCACAGATTCCATATTTTAATATAAATAACCACTAGGGGCAGTATTGTCCACAGATTCCATATTTTAATATAAATGACCACTAGGGGCAGTATTGTCCACAGATTCCATATTTTAATATAAATGACCACTAGGGGCAGTATTGTCCACAGTTTCCAATTTTAATATAAATAACCATTAGGGGCAGTGTTAGGGTTAGGGTTAGGGGTTAAGTTTATGATCATATTTGAAGGTTAGGGGTTTAAGAATGAGTAATTAGGGTTATAGTTTCTAGAGATTAAGGTTGAGGTTAGGGTTAGAGGTCTAGGGTTAAGGTTAAAGTAGGGGGCAAGTTTGGGTCAAAAGGGCTAAAGGTCTTCGAGTTAGTGGTTAAGTTTTTAGGATTAAGGTTTGTGGTGAGGGATAAGGGTTAGTATTGGGGTTAGGTAAAAAGGATGAGTTCTTGTTGAAATCTTATAGTAAAGGTATTTTGTGAAGAGTCCGGGTATAGTAGAGTCAGGAAGACGTGCCCGTCCGGATTAGTTTTCTTCATGTTGGATTCAGTTCCCTGTCTCCCACTCGAACCCATAAGGGAAGAGTAAGGAGGAGAGAGGTAGGTGTTGAGTTCCTGTAAAGATAAAAGGAAGGAGGCAGAGTCAGGTAGAGAAGTCGGACCGGACTTTACTCTCCCCCGCCGGACGGGCTGTTACTCTACCTCCCCCTACTCCCTCATTTGCACGAGGGAAGAGAGGGGAGAAGGGTGAAAAGATTCTTTTGAGCGTTTTTTTTTAGAAGTACTTATACGCGGGATTGGGGTTGTTTACAAGTCCATAAAGCTATTTTCTAAGTAAAGAGACCTCTTTTGGGGTGTTAAACAACAGGGTAAATCGTATATTAAATTCTAATTAAATTCAGGAAAAAAATTAGTTAAAGGTGAGGATTGGGAAGGAATCGGTTTGGGCGTATTCTGGCAAATTTGTCTTTGGAAACAAAGTGATTTGATTCCAGACTTATGCCTTGAATAATGTCCCAAGTTGTCGTCACTTTGCTAACCAGATCCTCACAATATTTTTTAATTATTTTTACAGAATAAAACGATTTACAATGAACAATAATACAAGTGTAGAACAATTTGAAAAAACAATATTTCACAATTACAAAATGGGTTCGGTTGTCTGTTAAACTATATACAATCATTTTTTATGGATTTCTTTTGTTTTAAAGTCTATGTTCCTTATCCCTTCTCGTTTAGTCCGAAGGGGTGAATAGTTCAGAGTTTTTGGATCCAATTTTTCTGTCTGTTGTCGTTGGAAGGTACTCCATCCTGGATTGTGTTCCAATCCTCTTATGGTTAAGTTTTGGAATCCATGTTCAAGGAAGTGCTGTGTGTCTGTTTTTTGTGCCCGTTGGTTATTTTGTATTTGTGATTTGACAGACGGGCCCTGATCGAGTTCCGTGTTTCACCCACATATCTTTGTGGGCATCTCTTGCATTGTATTAAGTATACACAGTTGGTTTGAGACATTGGAATTCTCCTGGGTAAAGTTATTGTAGAACCAGTTTCTTTGTTCCTGGCCATTTGGACCCTCAGGGCCTTTCTCTTGTGGTTAAGGGGGTGCTGTTTGGCCCTTACTAAGATATCTTTGAGGGTCGGGTTTTTACGGTAGGCCCATATTATTTTACATTTTGTCGGAATGGTGGTTTGCAAGAGTGTTCTTTGAAAGTTCTCCTTGATTATCTTGTTAGCCTTGGTTGCATAGCTTGAGTAAGTGGAGATCAGAGGGATGATGTTTTTTTCATCCTGTTTCTCGGAGAGGGGTTCCCTTCTTTGGGTTCTAGGGATGTTTTCTGGGTTTTTCTGATGAATGTTTTTGTGTTACCCCTACCCCTCAGGGTTTTTATTAGTGTTCGCGTTGCTTTAATCCTGTCCGACGGGTTGTTGCAGATTCTGTGGAATCTGAGCCATTGTGATTTGAGTAACCCTTTAAAACATGTGGTGGGTGGAAGCTTTCTTTATGTAAAAGAGCGTGCGTGTCCGTAGGTTTGAAATAAACCTTAGTTTCAAGAATGCCTGTTTTTTTTAAATTGGGGCCCTTGAACACAGTAGTGTCAAGGAAATTGACCTCGTTATCGTGCAGGATTGGGTCAATTTCTATGGATTCATGGTGATTGTTAAGAACTTGTGTAAAGCCCTCAAAATCTTTAACAGAGTGGGTCCAGACTCCCCAAATGTCATCGAGATATCTGTAGTACTTCCTGGGAAGTGTTTTACATTTAGGGAAGGCTGTTTCTTCCCACTCCGCCATATAGATATTCACATAGGCGGGTGCGAAACGTTTGCCCATGGCTGTTCCTTTCGTTTGAAGGTAGTATTTACCATCGAATTCAAAGTCATTCCTAGTCAGGCTCAGGTGTAGTAGCTCAAGGATTTCTTTGTCCGGTCTGTCAGGGTCAGGGTATTTTTTAAGCCATTTGGACATTATTTCCATTCCTTTGGGGATATGGATGTTTGTATAGAGACTTTTAACATCCACAGTGAAAAGTTTAAACGGTTCTCTTATGGCTGTTTGTTTTATTTTGTGGATAAAGTGCGTGGTGTCCTTGAGGTAGCTGGCATGTTTGTTAGATAATGTCAAAAAAGAGTCCAAGTATTCCTCCACCCCACAGTCAGAAATGATGGGTCTCCCTGGTGGGATATTGTTTAGCCAGTCCTTTTGCGGTTTATGTATTTTAGGCAGAAAATAAGAGTCTTGATCTATAGGGGGCTTGACCCCCGAGGTAGGTGCATTGTTTCTTGGTTAGATAATGTTTTTTCCTCAATGTCTCAAGAATTAAAGATATTTGGTCCGCCGTTTCATTTTTTATGGGTTTGTTTAGTGGCCGGTAATATTTTGTATCATGAAGTTGGCGCAGTGCTTCCTTCACATAATCTGTTCGATCCATTATCACTATGGCGCTGCCCTTGTCGGCCGGCTTTATGATAATGTTGGGGTTATTATTTAGGTCTTGTAGTGCTTTTTCTTCCTCTTTTGTAAGGTTGGACCTGTCTTTTGTTACCCTGAGATTGGCGATTGATTGTTGGTCATTTTTGATTCCAGGAGAGGTTGGGGCAATTTAGAGGGGTCTGGTTCCCAGTCTGAGGGTAAGTGGTAAGGGTAAGTGAGTGGTTGGTGTTGGACCGAATTCAATTCAATTCAATTTTATTTATAGTATCAATTCATAACAAGAGTTATCTCAAGACACTTTACAAGGACCCAACAGTTCTAGTAGTTTCCTCCAGAGCAAGCAACAGTGCGACAGTGGCAAGGAAAAACTCCCCTTTGGGAAGAAACCTCGGACAGACCCAGGCTCTTGGTAGGCGGTGTCTGACGACCGGTTGGGGTTAGAATGAAGAGTGGCAATTACAGTCCCTAAAAAAT
Source organism: Etheostoma perlongum (assembly GCA_026937815.1). Lineage (NCBI taxonomy): Eukaryota > Metazoa > Chordata > Actinopteri > Perciformes > Percidae > Etheostoma > Etheostoma perlongum. Next base: position 735,739 of record CM049384.1, read on the forward strand.
AAATCAAAATAATAGTAGTTTGTAGTAGTTCTTTGTAGTAGTTCATGGCATAGCAAGGCACTGTGCAGCATTACAAGGCACAGCAAGACGTTCTGGGCACCGCAGATCGTGGCAGGGAAGGGAACGTAGCGGGACCATGGCGACAGCTTAACCATGATTTTGGAGCCCCCTGATCCGAGGAAACATGCTGGGAGAAAAAGAACAAAAGGACTCGGGAATGACTCCCCAGAGCTGGTTAGTAACAAGCATTTCTGGGACATAGATGCACACAAAATAGAAAGATAGGAGAGAGGAGCTCAGTGTGTCGAAGGAAGTCCCCCAGCTGTCTAAAACTACTACAGCATAACCAAGAGAGACAGGGTAAAGAGAGGAGCCTGGACAGGCTAGAACTCTCCCCAACCGGATCGGGCTGTATGCCAAGTCTCCCTTTTTAGTTTTATTATATGACAGATAAATCTGACAACTATGACGAGTAGCAGGTGGGCCGGGATAGGCGGACGCTGCGACTCCTCACTCCCAAACAATATTCAATTCTATGCCCTAACTATAAGCTTTATCAAAAAGGAAAGTCTTAAGCCTACTCTTAAATGTGGAGACGGTGTCTGCCTCCCGAACCCAAACTGGAACCTGGTTCCACAGGAGAGGAGCCTGATAGCTAAACGCTCTGGCTCCCGTTCTACTTTTAGAGACTCTAGGAACCACAAGTAATCCTGCATTCTGGGAGCGTAGTGCTCTTGTAGGGTTGTAAGGTACTATGAGCTCTTTAAGATAAGATGGTGCCTGACCATGAAGAGCTTTAGTAGCCAAAGTAGGTAAATATTTTAAGACGCCTGTGGTACTGTGTAAGGTCCAATTTTAGGGTGTTTCTTTTGTTGGTTGGGTTCGATGGGGCAAACGAGAGGCCTCTCTTAAGGAGTTGGTTTTGGAAATGTGTCAAATGTGTTGATGAGAGGTTTAGGACCTCTTTGTCCTGAGTTTTAGGGACCTCCTTAGGGGTCCCCTTTAAACTAAAAAAGACCTCCAGTTTTTCCACATTTCATTGGCAGTGTTGGCGGTCCAGTGGAGTTTATCCGGTCCCGTGGCAAATGATTCTTTTGGTAGCCTTGGGATTTGGCATGTGGTTTCTTTGATTAGGTGGTTAAGCAGTTTGATGTTGTCCTTGAGGGACTGAGGCAAGTCGTAGGAGTAGTTAATTAAAGGGACCATGAATGTAGCTTGGGGGAATGTGTCTCTAGCAGCTCGTAACATTACCTGTAGATCCTTCTTTAGGTGGGTAGTATTGCTTATTTTACGATTGTTTAGGCCAAAGGAGAGGATTACAGTTTGGACCTTGTCCGAAGTTGGGGTTTTATTCTTTATCAAGTGTGCTGCATGGCTTAAGTTGGCTCCTGGGTAACAGTCAAAAGGTTGAAAAGTTCAAGGGGGCTGAATACTTTTGCAAGGCACTGTGTGTGTGTGTGTGTGTGTGTGTGTGTGTGTGTGTGTGTGTGTGTGTGTGTGTGTATATATATATATATATATATATATATAATTACTTTATAATATACTTTCCTGGCAAGCATTAGCTTAATTCAGTCACTTAACTTTACGTTAGCTCTTGTTGCTGTATATTGTATAAATTCAACACGTTAATACAAGTAAAATATTTTATCTGTGAAATGTTCCATGTTTGGCAAATCTTTCACATTAAGATCCAGAAACAGCACTAAAGTCTTTTTAGATAGATAGATAGATAGATAGATAGATAGATAGTTTATTCATCTTTATGGTCTGAATACCATATAGAATAAGACAAGTCCGTCCCAAGATGCCAGCGGTCTATTGGTTGCCCTGTCAGGGACATCTGTATAACATCAGCATGTTTCAGTTTTGTTTTATGAAATCTTTATACAGGATCGGGGGTGGTCGGCTGCAAACAAAAACTACTCAAAAAGCACTGCTTCTGCTTGAATAGACTGCACCTCTATTCCCCACAGAATTCAGTATAGCTGCGAGCGCACGCTCACACTATCAACACGTGATGCAAAGTGAACACTACTTCGCAAACAAAAACACAAACGCTGTCACTGCTAGAATAAACGTCTTTTTATTCCCCACAGTATACAACAGGGCAACAAGCATTGCAACAGGCAACAAGCATGCACATGCACTATCAATACTACTACTACTACAAACTACTTTAGAGCTCTTACCTTGACACAGGACTGGAGAGCCGTCAGTCCGAGCAGAGCAGCATCAACGTGGCTGGGCGTCCGTACGCGACCCGCAGCAGACTCTGCCAGACCGAGGGACTCCCGTTTTTATTCTTTAGTAAACAAAGGATCGGGTGCGAGCAAGGACGGCCAATTCCTTACTCTCAGCCCATCCTCTGTGAGCAGGTGTCCTGCTCCGAAAGCTTGTTTTCGAAACAGGAAGGCCGCTCTCAAAACATAGAGCTCAACTCAAAACCGTTCCCAGCACCCGAGCTCGGTGCTCTCAAAACATGGAGTAAACAGGTTATACAATTGATAAATGAAACACAAAACAATGAATACAGCAAAGCAACAGTGTATCAACAAGTTATATAAGTGACCCACTTAGTTGTTGTCAAGGAACATAATGCAAAATAAACTTTTTCCTCCACAAGTTTTTATATTCCTTTTCTTTCATATTTAATAGATACACAGGTGATTCAGGTGTTTAAGCTTGTACAGGGAACATATGATGTAACAGTTGAGCCCATCTTTCAGTTTTGGAGCAATAGGTATGAAGCACAAGTTCTTTAAAACTTTACCATAGAACATGGCTGTCTGAAAAGATACAGACGTGATATGATTCAGGTGTATAAGCTTGTAATATGGAATATATGATGTACCATAGAACATGGCTGTCTGAAACGTAATGTTTTCGGTAAAATCATGGAACCAGCTTCCAGAACAAGTTGTGCGTTCTCCTTCTATTCATTCTTTTTAGAAAAGGTTGGATGCAGTTTGCCGGTCATAAGGTTTAATGTGTAATTATAAAGCTTGGAATTTATGTAACTTATTTATGAATTGTAAAATTTTAAACATGAAATTAATGTGTTTTATGAAAACATGTTAAAATGTGTTTGTAATGTGTGTATATATAATGTGTATGTATATGTACAGTATATATGTGTGTGTGTGTGTGTGTGTGTGTGTATATGCTTGCTTGCTTGCTTGAGTCTGGAATGTCCTGTACCAGAATGTTTTTCAATAAATTTAAGACTAGAAAAATTGATGGTAACTCTTTATTAGTGTATTTAGTTAAATAAAGTACTTTTTGACAAATGTATCTGTGTGTGACCTCTCTTTTGTTGCCGGCAGTAACGCTACTAATTAACTGGGATTCATTTATTCAATTTAATTTTATTTCTATAGTGCCAAATCACAACAACAGTTATCTCCCAGGTCTTTCATAAAGAGCAGGTCTAGACCAGTCCTGAAAATGGCGCATCGCCACCATGTAGCTACAGTTTAGGCTGCAGCGGCAGTTTTATGTGGTGAATAATAATAATAATAATAATAAAATAATAAACAAAACAAAACAATAGTGAACCGCGTACGCTTTGCGTTACAGCGGTCCACGCATCCTTCGGGCTTGGACCCCTAATAATAATAATAATAATAGTGGGATATTGGTGTGCATGTAAACAGACTCCATGATAAAGATTCTATTCTGTTGATCGATTTTCAGGAGGTTTTATTTTGAAGGGCGACAGGCGGAAGTCTCCTGTACAGATGGGGATGTTTCATCCCCGCCAAAAAAACACGAAGAAGAAAAGGAAGATTCCGACGTTTCGTCCAGAAAGAGACGCCACGGACGGCCGGATGTGGCTTTATAAACACCTGGAACAAAGCCACGCGGAGCAGGTTGGTTTCTTCCTCTGACCGGAAACGCGGTTATCGCTGCTAGGCTACCGTTAGCCGTTAGCTGTTAGCCGTTAGCTGCTAGCTGTTAGCTGTTAGCCGTTAGCTGCAGCTAGCTCCTGCTAAAGGCCTGGCTCGAAAAGAACAACAACAACGGAAGAAGAAGTGAGATATTAAAGGTTCAGCATCGATTAATCGTTTGTTAATCAGAGAGTAACGCGTTACAAAAGTAACGCAATTACAGTAGAATATTACTTTTTCTTTTAACACAGTAATATAACGCATTACTATTTACATTATACTGTATACATACATATACACATTATATATGCTATATGTAATATATTATATATTAGATTAGATTCAACTTTATTGTCATTACACAGGTACAAGGCAACGAAATGCAGTTTGGGTCTAACCAGAAGTGCAGTAGCAGCAAGTACAGGATATACACTGGTTCCATGAGTGCAGGACATGGATATGTACTAAATAAGTATGGAAATGAATACTATTATAAACAAAATTTTAAAGATGGGTTTGTCCTATAAATATAAAATATAGATAACAAGTATTGTGAGGAAGATTTATAGCTGGATATGTACTGAATATAATATACAGGTGGATATTACTATAAATAGAAATTTTACAGATACAATGAACATAATTTGAGCAAGATTTACTGGTGAGTATGTACTAAGAATATATATACAGGCGGCTATTATAGACAGAATCTTTACAGATAGATATAATAATTTAGGCTAAATGAGCAGTATAACAAGGATTTAAGGTAGTACAAATAGGTTTGGGCAGAAGCTATCCGAGTTAAAGTGCAGTGGAAAGTAATTGCACATTACAGTTAAAGTACGGTAATGCAGATGTATATGTAAACAATTGGTACTGAAAATAAACAGTCAGCAGTGCAAATTGAAATGTAAGTATTGCAGAAAGGTAAGTAGTGCAAAAAAGATGCAGATATAAACAGTTGTTACTGTAGTAACAGTCAGCAGTGCAGGTGAACATTATAGTAGAGTGGGATCAATGAGGCAAATTCTCTCTTGCCGGAGGGCAAGAGAGAAACCAGTCTGTGGGCTGGGTGAGAGGAGTCCTTCAGGATGCTGCGAGCTCGATGCAGACAGCGTTTCCTCTGGATGTGCTCGATGGCGGGTAGTGGAGTCCCGGTGATGCGCTGGGCGGTTTTCACCACCCGCTGCAGTATAATTATTTATTATATTAAATTAATCAATATGATATACTGTATGTATATAATATATTATGTTATATTTGTATATATATATATATATATATATATATTAAAATATATATATGTACACATACATTACTAATTACATTTCTGTAATATTATACTTGTTACAATCTCAGTAACGCGGGTTACAAGGATTTTAACGCAACATTTAGAGTGTTTTCTTTTATTTTTAAGAATAAATAACATTCCAGGAAAAACAAAGCCGTGAGTGAGTGTGGTTTTCATCAGCCCGGACTGAACCGAGACCAGGAGGGCTCACATCAGCTGCAGGCACTGTTTTTGCACATAATGTATTATTTATAGTGGCTGAATGGTTTATATTCGGTGTGAAGAGTCTCGGAGAGATGGGCTCCATTTATTCACATTTAGACTGAAAAGACATCAACACGTGTTATTATATGTAAGTTGCATGTTTTTTTCTCAGCGCAAGTCGGAGAGAACTTGAGGAGAACGGTGCCAGACGAACATTGGATGTTATGGTCACAGAGACTTGAACATGGACTGGAGCCCCAGGGACCACACGTCCTCGAACTGTCTCAACCATCCAGGTCAGATGATGACTGCTGTTAGATATTTAGCTGAATAGAATAGTCTTTATTGTCAATGCAGAATGAAATTGAACGTTGTACTTTCAGTGCAAAACATTAGCAAAAACAGGTGAATAAATAAATATAAAAGACCCCCCCCCCTTGTAGACTGAGTCCTACAATGGCCCGGGTTTGAGTTCCATTGCTGCATGTCTCTCCCCTTTTATGTCTATGCACTGTCACTACTATAATAAAGATGATAAAGGGAAAAGCCCCAAAAAATAATCTTTGGAAAAGAGCCCTAAAAGTCTCTATAAAACTATATCACTATAAAATGTTTAAAAGAGGAAAAAAAGAAAGAAGGTAAAGACACAAAAACACAGACAAACTAGACATCCTCTCAGTCTCTTTGTCTGATTTAATTGTCCTGAAACGTCTGCAGCTTCACACAAAGAGAGTGCGGGTTGAGATGTAGTTTAGCTGTGGGCTTTTTTGAGGGGAGGGGCAGCCATTGCTCTTCAGGGCCCTGGTGACAACCCTCTCTGCTGCTCGGGGCCGGAGTCGTCTCATGGCATCATTAGAAGTAGTGCTGTCAAACGATTTAAATATTTATAATGCAGCTTTAAGGAATCCTGGATCCTAACTTTATAACCTTTTCCCCAGGTAATAGCACAGCAACACCCAACGTCTATATACTCAAACCAACATATTTGGCTGCTACAGGTTATGTTAAAGATAGTCTTTCATTGCTAGATATGTAAATTTTTTAGTTTATATCACAAATGCATTCTGGAATAGGAGAAAAATACGCTCTTGCTTGTTTGCATTTCTTTAAATCAATTACAATCATCTTGGGCAGCGCTAAGCTCCGAAGGCAACGATGTAGGCTCTGCAAAATGGTCTCAGGAAGGAACTTGTTTTTGTTGAAACATTTAAAAAAAACAATAATAAATATTAAATAAAATTATTAAATAAATACTTGTATTTCTGTATTTCAGACATAGAACAGATTGTTGGTGAAGAGAAGCAGCAGGAGTGTAGCTCCAGTGTGGACCAGCAGGAGTCAGAGACCCTCCCACGCATTAAAGAAGAACAGGAGGAACCGTGGAGCAGTCAGGAGGGAGAGCAGCTTCAAGGGCTGGAGGAGGCTGATATCACCAAGTTCCCATTCACTCCTGTCCCTGTGAAGAGTGAAGATGATGAAGAGGAAGCTCAGTCCTCACAGCTTCATCAGAGACAAACTCAACACATGGAAACAGAAGCTGATGGAGAGGACTGTGGAGGACCAGAACCAGCCAGGAACTCACATCCACTTTTACAACCAGAGACTGAAGACCAGACTGGAGACTCTTCTGAACTTGAGACTGATGACAGTGCTGATTGGAAGGAGACCAGAGAACCTCAATCAGCTTTAAACTCTCTGAAACATGATTCAAGATGTAAGAAAACCTTCAGCTGCTCTGAGTGTGGGAGGAGATTTGGCCACAAGGGAAGTCTGAATAGACACATGATAACTCACACAGGAGAGAAACTTTTTACCTGCTCAGTCTGTAAGAAATGTTTTACGCAGAGTGGAAGTTTAAAAAAACACATGAGAATCCACAGAGGAGAGAAGCCTTTCAGCTGCTCTGCATGTGGTAAAGCTTTCACTGAAAATGGACAACTGAAGACACACATGAGAACTCATATGGGAGAAAACCAATTTAACTGCAGTGTGAATGGTTTAAGATGTAATGCTGATGATAAAACATTTAGCTGCTCTGAGTGTGGTAAAAGATTTGGAACCAAGGGAAGTCTGAAGACTCACATGATAAATCACACAGGAGAAAAAGCTTTCAGCTGCTCAGTCTGTAAGAAATGTTTTACACGGAGTGGAAATTTACAGACACACATGAGAATCCACACAGGAGAGAAACCATTTAGCTGCAGTGTTTGTCACAAAACATTTGCCTGGCATTCGCCGTTCAAAACACACAAATGTCATCAGTCGTCACAGCTTCATCAAGGTCAAAGTGAGGAGAACCGAGAGGCAGAGCCTAATCAGGGTTAAACTCTTCAAAAAATCAGTCAAGATGTAGTGCAGATGAGAACAAATTGAGTTGCTCTGATTGTGAGAAAAGATTTGGAACGAAGGGAAGCCTGAAGAGACACATGAGAACTCATACAGGAGAGAAACCTTTCATCTGCTCCGTCTGCAAGAAAGGTTTTGCACGTAGTGGACATTTACAGACACACATGAGAATCCACACGGGGGAAAAACCTTTCAGCTGCTCAGTGTGTGGTAAAGCTTTCACTGAAAGTGGACAACTGAAAAGACACATGAGAACTCACACAGGGGAGAAGCAATACAGCTGCAGTGGTTGTGACCGAAGATTCACTTGTCCTTGACAGCTCAAAATACATGAATGTGTTGGTCGTAAGCTGTCACAGTGTCATTATAGTCAAACGGAGAACAGAGACACAGAGCCTCCAGCCAGCATAGAAACACAACACATGGAAACTGAAGTTGGTGGAAAGGACTGTGCTACCAGAACCAGCAAGGAACTCACATCCACTTTTACATCCAGATACGGGAGATAGTGTCTTTAGTGATTCTTGGAGGGAGACCAGAGAACGTCCGTCAGGTTTTAACTCACTGGAACAAGATGGATGTAATACTCACAAGAAATCATTCAGCCCCTTTAAATATGGGAAAAGATTTGGCAAGATTTGGTGTTTGAAAAGAAACGTGAGAATCCACACAGAAGAAAATCCGTTCAGCAGCTCAGGTTTGTTTTAGGGTTAGCTATTATATATATAGGGCAACTATTATGTACATTGTTGATTAATCTGTGGAGTATTTTCTGGATAAATGGATTATTTGTTTGATCGCTAAAATGATTTAAAAAAAAAAGTGGATCAGTGTTTCCCAAAGCTAACAATGACGTTTTCAAATGTCTTGTTTTGTCCAAAACTTAAAGGTATTTAGTTTACTGTCACAGAGGAGAGAAGAAACAAGAACATTTTCATATTTACAAAGCTGCCATCAGAGATTTACTGTTTTCCTTAAAATAAATCTCTGATTCTGGGCTGATTAATTGGTTACCCTACATAGTTGTTGAATAATTTAATAGTAAAAATTCAATTCAAATTGCTTTACGTAAACACAATTAAAATATGTGCACATGTACATGGTTGAATAAGAAAGGGAGAAATGTTACAAATGTGTTTTTTTTAAGTTTTATTATTGATTAGAATCCTTCTTGATTCTTTCCTGACATCTATGTGTGTTTCCTGTTTTCTTTAGCGGCGCAGCAGCCGTTGGTGGTTAAAGAAGAGGTTCCCCCTGAGCAGACAGAGTGTAGCTCCAGTGTGGACCAGGAAGAGCCAGAATCCCCCCCCCACACATTAAAGAGGAGCTGGAGGACCTGTGGAGCATTCAAGAGGGAGACCAGAACCAGCCAGGAACTCAATTCCACTTTTACAACCAGAGACTGAAGACCAGACAGAAGACTCTTGTGAACCTGAGGCTGATGACAGTGCTGATTGGAAGGAGACCAGAGAACCTCAGTCAGCTTTAAACTCTCTGAAACATGATTCAACGTGTAAGAAAAGATTCAGCTGCTCTGAGTGTGGGAGATTTGGGACCACAAATAATCTGAAGAAACACATGAGAACCCATACAGGAGAGAAACAATTTAGCTGCTCAGTCTGTAGGAAATCTTTTACGCGGAGTGGAGATTTAAGGAAACACATGAGAATCCACACAGGAGAGAAGAAATACAGCTGTAGTATTTGTGACCAAAGATTTACTTGGCCTAAACAGCTCAGGAACCATAAATGTGTTGGTCATCAGTTGTCACAGGTTCATCAGAGTAACTAAAACTAACGAGCAGAATTAAAAATAGTTCTTGCAAACATACAGCTTCTCACCTGTGTAGGTTCTCAATTGAACCAACAGGCCACTATTTTGTCTGAAATCTTTTCTACATGTTTTGCCAGAATATGGCTTGGTCACCTCTGTGGATTCTCATGTGTTTCTTCAAACCTGAATTGTACTTGAACTCTTTCCACATGTGTCACATTTGGAAGATGTTTGTACCTGTTTGAGTATAACAGTGAACAAGATATTGTTGTTTACATTGTTACTCTGACTTCTGCTCTGGAGATGTCTACTTTGGTTTTGGCTCTGCATTTCTTGTTGATCCTGAGTCTCCATGATTCCGAGTCTCCATGATTCTGAGTCTCCATGTTAGCCTCCTTTCTGATCTTGGCTCCCAGCGCCATGAGAGTTTTTAGAGAGGAGATGGTGGTAACTGCTTCCGATACCCCGGAGGTTATAACTGTCTTGTTGTCTACAGACTCTTTCTCTGCTGGACTTGTATCTCTTTCACACCAGTGACCAGGGTTGGGCCCTGGGTATCTGACCAGTGTTCAACTTCTTTTCTAAATTCAAATCAAGCCAGTCAACACGGGTGTGTCCCTGGTCATGACAGTTCAGGTACGACCTGGGTCGTGACCAGAGAGCAATGCATAACAATTACCTTAAGTGCTAGAAATGGGCGGGTTGTAACACATCATGTTGGGGGTGGCAGTAGCTCAGTCCGTAGGGAGTTGGTGGTCGCTGGTTCAAGTCCCGATACGGACCGAAGTATGGTGGTGGACTGGTAGCTGGAGAGGTGCCAGTGCTCTTGAGCAAGGCACCAAACCCCCAACTGCTTGGGGTGCCTTTCCATGGGCAGCCCCTTCACTCTGACATCTCTCAATTAGTGCATTTACAGGACCTGAGTATGTGTGTAATAACAACAGAGTGTAAATTGTAATTTCCCCTTGAGGGAATAATAAAGTATACATTATTATTATTATATTCTATTAACATAACATGCTCAAGTCCAATTGTATACCACAAGAACTAATATTTTGTAATTACTTGAATTTGTCATTGTACAGTAGAGAAAAAGAAATAAAGCTAATTTTATGATTGCTTCGCAGTGAGTTCGTTCTAAATCACAAATACATGACCATCACAGCCCTTATCAGATGATTTTGTGCTGACTGATTTCTCCTCTGCTTTTCTTTGCAGCAGATGGACAAAGACGTAGGCTGCTGTATTATCGGTTTTCTCTTTATTTAATTTCATTAAAACCAACGTTGGGGCTTTGCTGTCGTTTTTTGACACATTTTAAATGAGAGCTACATGCTAACGGCAGTAAAATATCTGCCAGTGTATTTTAATCATTAATCTTCTTTGTGTTTCTGAGGAAGTCTTGAACACTTTCCGGACTTTTATTTTGAAGCTCAGCAACAGATCTGCACCGGAAGCTGTAGTCTTGACCGCGGCTAATTTTCACCTTTGTCCAAGATGGCGTCTCTTAGAAAGGAGTGTTAGCAGAGGGTCTTTGTTGTGTTAGAAAGAGGTAAAATGTGTAAAGTCCAGATGCTGAGAGCGTTGGTGGAGCAGCGACTAACTGCGGCTGCTGAAGAGATATTTGGGCTGTTTGAAAGAACGATAGCAGAGTACGAGGAGGAACTTTGTCGTTCAAAAGAGGAGAACGAGCGACAACGGGAACTACTGGACGCTGTTTTCAACCCTCAGCTCCGGGTCCACAGAGCAGGTTAGTCCATTAAACCTTCAGCTGGTCTTTCTCTCCTTCCTGGGCTCTCTTCTCTCAGCGACGATAGGACGGATGGAAATAAGCATTTATTCATAACATCTGTTGGAATCTTCGCTCTTTAACAGGCCGTCGCCAACCCACCAGACTCCATGTAAATAATCACTACTTTTATCATCGTAAAACACACTTCATTCAAAGTGGACAGAAACTAAATAAAACTACCAAAACCCGTCTTGGTTCATCTTTCCACTGTTCCAACAATCACCATTCTGGTCTGGTTGGAATAAACTCTTAATTCACCATTTACATGTGGAGATATGCTGCTCTATACACGCTAAAAGTAGTGATTATTTACATGGAGTAGATATGCTGCTCTATACACGCTAAAAGTAGTGATTATTTACATGGAGTCTGGTGGAGATATGCTGCTCTATACACGCTAAAAGTAGTTATTATTTACATGGAGTCTGGTGGAGATATGCCCCCTGTATTTTAACATAGGGGGGTGTATACTTATGTCCCCTGTATTTTAACATAGGGGGGTGTATACTTATGCTCCCTGTATTTTAACATAGGGGGGTGTATACTTATGCTCCCTGTATTTTAACATAAAGGGGTGTATAATTATGCCCCCTGTAATTTAAGGAGGAATATTTATTTATTTATGAAACATTATTCATTCATAAAGTAAATTGGTGTCCTTAAAAGGTGGATTTTTCATTTTTTATAATTAAGGCATTAAGGTCTATTTACAAAAGATAATTTTTTTATTCCTCTTTTTAGTCAACTTAAGCATGGGCATGTAAACTTATGAGCACCACTGTATTGTGATATTAGTAATTTTTAAAAGATGACATAAATAGCTTTATTTGGAAATAATAAATAATTCGCAACTACTGCGGTGATTTTGTAGGGAGTGCATTTACAAAGAAGATATAAAAGTATCTTTTCTAAAGTATTTATTAGGGGTCCAAGTTGACAACTTGACAAAAAGTTGTATAAAGATTTTTAAACGAATAAAAATTGCGCATTTTACGCCCAAACAAATTTGTGTAGCTAACTACGAAAACACCGTCTTTGCCATATCTCGGCCATGATAAATGCTATCAAAGCCAAACTTTAGAATATTACTTGGTATGACCCTCTGAGGCTCTGAAACAAATTTCACAAAGATTGGCCACTAGGGGGCGCTACAGATACAACAAGTTTATATCTCATGAACCACTCATCCAAATTTTACAAAATTTGATGGATACCATCTAGGCCCACTCCTGAGGTGGTCCTTACAGTGCGGTACTGATTGGTTTAAGTGGGCGTGGCCTATGGGCCAATGTCTGGATTAACCACTTCCACTAAAGTGAATTACTTGAAATTAACGGGGTAGATGTACAGTGGGTAGTTGACCTGACTTACCGAATATTACACATGTGGACCACTAGGTGGCGCTACAATGACGTCAAACGTGTTTTTGCCTATAACTCCTACAATATACATCTCACATTAAAGATCTTGATGTTCACGTGTTCACTACATCAAGCTGAGTCACATGATATAGGCCACGCCCATTTTGGTTTAGAATTATTTTTGAAATATTGCGACAAGTGCAAGATCAACTTTTACGAACTCCTCCTAGGCCGTGCGACAGATCTGCACGAAACCTGGTGTATAGCATCTCCAGATGGCCCTGAAAAAAAGTTGTATAAAGAATTTTGCGCCAACAACTTTATATCTCATGAACCGCTCATCCAAATTTTACAAAATTTGATGGATACCATCTAGGCCCACTCCTGAGGTGGTCCTTACAGTGGGGTACTGATTGGTTTAAGTGGGCGTGGCCTATGGGCCAATGTTGGTTTATGGGCGTGGCCTATGGGCCAATGTCTGGATTAACCACTTCCACTAAAGTGAATTACTTGAAATTAACAGGGTAGATTTACAGTGGGTAGCTGACCTGACTTACCGAATATTACACATGTGGAACACTAGGTGGCGCTACAATGACGTCAAACGTGTTTTTGCCTATAACTCCTACATTATACATCTCACATTAAAAATCTTGATGTCGACGTGTTCACTACATCAAGCTGAGTCACATGATATAGGCCACGCCCATTTCCGTTTAAAATTATTTCCGCAATATTGCGACAAGTGCGAAGCCAACTTTTTTGAACTCGTCCTAGGCCGTGCGACAGATCTGCACGAAACTTGGTGTATATCATCTGCAGATGGCCTTGACAAAAAGTTGTATAAAGAATTTTGCTACGTTAACGTGTTCGCATTTGACGACCAAACAAATTTTCTGTAGTAAGCTACCAAACACATATCATATCATATCTCGGTCAAATTAAAAGCTATCAACATATCACTTGTGAGCAGTGTTGACCATGCCTTTCCGATGCTCTGTACCAAATTTGGTAAAGATGTGCCATTAGGGGGCGCTATAATCAACATTTATTGGTTTCGTCAAACCGCTCAAAGCATTTAAATGGGAAATTTGCAATTGTAATATCTCTGCAACAATAAATGCTATCGACACCAAACCTATGACAATTGTTTGGCAGGCCGCCCGGAGGCTCTGTACCAAATTTGGTAAAGATAGGCCATTGGGGGGCGCTATAATCAACGTAGACAATTTTGGGCCATTTTATCAGGTTTTGTATCCAGCCTAGGAGACCAGAGTTTTTCTGGGTCATTGCGCTATTATTCCGTACCGTTACGTGCGCCTCTCGATGTTTCATGACGTTTGGCCTTCCGCTTTCGCCTTGGGGTCCGCTTTCGTGCGGTCGCCGGGGTCGACTGGCGCGGGGAGGCTTGGACCCCGTTGTAACTGCGTGCAGTTCTAGTTAGGGGTCCAAGCCCGAGGCTGCGTGAAACGCGGTTCACACAGCAGGGCTGTGGAACCCTATTGTTTTCCTAGAGATTATTTTCCATATTATTATTCTTCTCCGCATAAAACCCATACTGCAGCCTAAACCGTACATGGTGGCGACGCGCCATTTTCAGGACTGGTCCCAAACTCCGCAAAGACCTCAGACGAAAAAATGTACACATGTCCACCACTAGGTGGCGCTATAGCACAAAAAACGCGTTTGGCCCTATAACTCCCAAACCGTACATCGGATATTTAAAAACCTTATATCCATGCGTTCCCTGGATCCTACTGAATCTCGTGATGTAGGCCACGCCCATTTCCGCCTATACTTTTATGCGTGAAAAATCGCGATTTATCGAAAACCAACTTTTTCGAACTCCTCCTAGACCGTGCAATGGATCGGCACGAAACTTGGCACACATCTCCAGACCAACCTGACACAAAGTTGCATAAAGATTTTTTATAGCATAAGAAATGCGCGCAATACGCGCAAACAAATTTGTGTAGCTAACTACGAAAACACCGACTTTAGCATATCTCGGCCAAAATATATGCTATCAAAGCCAAACGTTAGAATATTACTTGCTATGACCCTCTGAGGCTCTGAAACAAATTTCGCGAACATTGGCCACTAGGGGGCGCTACAAATACAACAACTTTATATCTCATGAACCGCTCATCCAAATTTTACAAAATTTGATGGATACCATCTAGGCCCACTCCTGAGGTGGTCCTAACAGTGGGGTACTGATTGGTTTAAGTCGGCGTGGCATATGGGCCTATGTCTGGATTAACCACTTCCACTAAAGTGAATTACTTGAAATTAACAGGGTAGATGTACAATAAGTAGCCAACCAGACCTACCAAATATTACACATGTTGACCAGTAGGTGGCGCTACAATGACGTCAAACGTGTTTTTGCCTATAACTCCTACATTATACATCACACATTAAAAATGTTGATGTCCACGTGTTCACTACATCAGGCTGAGTCACATGATATAGGCCACGCCCAGTTCCGTTTAAAATTATTTTCGCAATATTGCGACAAGTGCAAAACAAACTTTTACGAACTCGTCCTAGGCCGTATGACAGATCTGGACGAAACCTGGTTTGTAGCAACTCCAGGTGGCCCTGACAAAACGTTGCATAAAGAATTTTGCTACGTAATTGTGCGCGCATTTGACGACGAAACACATTTTCTGTAGTAAGCTACCAAACACATATCATATCATATCTCGGCCAAATTAAAATATATCAACATATCACTTGTGAGCAGTGTTGACCATGCCTTTCCGATGCTCTGTACCAAATTTGGTAAAGATGAGCCATTAGGGGGCGCTATAATCACCGTTTATTGGTTTCGTCAAAATACTCAATGCATTTAAATGGGAAATTTGCAATTGCAATATCTCTGCCACAGTAAATGCTATCGACACCAAACCTGTGACGATTGTTTGGCGTGCCGCCCGGAGGCTCTGTACCAAATTTGGTAAAGATAGGCCATTAGGGGGCGCTATGATCAACATAGACAAGTTTGGGCCATTTTATCAAGGTTTTGCATCCAGCCTAGGAGACCAGAGTTTTTCTGGGTCATTGCGCTATTAATCCATACCGTTACGTGCGCCTCTCAATGTTTCCCGACGTTTGCCCTCCCGCAGTTTCGCTTTGGGTTCCGCTTTCGTGCACTCCCCGGGTCGCCGGGGTCGACTGGCGCGGGGAGGCTTGGACCCCGTTGTAACTGCGTGCAGTTCTAGTTATTATTCATATATTTCTTCTCCGCATAAACCTGCCGCTGCAGCCTAAACCGTACATGGTGGCGACGCGCCATTTTCAGGACTGGTCCCAAACTCCGCAAAGACCTCAGACAAAAAATTTGACCCACGTCAGCCACTAGGTGGCGCTATACCAGAAAAACGCGTTTGGCCCTATAACTCCCAAACTGGACATGCGATATTAAAATAACTTATATCCACGCGTTCCCTGGATCCTACTGAATCTCGCGATATAGGCCACGCCCATTTCCGCCTGTACTTTTATAGGTGAAAAATCGCGATTTATCATAAACAAACTTTTTCGAACTCCTCCTAGACCGTGCAATGGATCGGCACAAAACTTGGCACGTAGCATCTCCAGACCGACCTGACACAAACTTGTATAAAGATTTGTTATACAATAAAAATTACGCATATTACGCGCAAACAAATTTGTGTTGCTAACTACAAAAACACATTCTTTGCCATATCTCGGCCAAGATAAATGCTATCAAAGCCAAACTTTAGAATATTACTTGCTATGACGCTCATCCAAATTTTACAAAATTTGATGGGTGCCATCTAGGCCCACTCTTGGTGCTCTGATCCAAATATGGTAAAGATTGGACATTAGGAAGCGCTATAATCGATGTTTATTGGTTTTCAAAACACTCAATGCATTTAAATGGGAAATTTGCAATTGCAATATCTCTGCCACAATAAATGCTATCAACACCAAACTTGTAAGGATCGTTTGGCATGCCGCCCGGAAGCTCTGTACCAAATTTGGTAAAGATAGGCCATTGGGGGCGCTATAATCAACGTAGATTATTTTGAGCCATTTTATCCAGGTTTTACATCCAGCCTAGGAGACCAAAGTTTTTCTGGGTCATTGCGCTATTAATCCGTACTGTTACGTGCGCCTCTCGATGTTTCGCGACGTTTGCCCTTCCGCTTTCGCTTTGGGTTCCACTTTCGTGAGCTTTCCGGGTCGCCGGGGTCGACTGGCGCGGGGAGGCTTGGACCCCGTTGTAACTGCGTGCAGTTCTAGTTATTATTTAAACTGGTTTCAGCAGGTTCCTGTTCTGCTGGTTGACTAGCATGACACCGTTGTATTCATATAATAATCAATCCAGACCAAAGTATGATGAATGCATGTTGCTTCCTCTAAATTCCAGGTTGTGGTCGGCTAGAGGGGTCAGCTTGTTAGCTTGTTAGCTTGTTAGTTTTATAAATCGATCAGACCTGCACGTCACGCGCACTAGCAACAGACTCTGTGCATCCAAGAACAATTAAATCAGTGGAAATGACTTTAGACCAAACACAGACTTGTAGTAGATTAGTGTTACATTTCCAGTGTATGCTAGCTATATTAGCTTTAGCCTAACTATATTAGCTTTAGCCTGGCTGGTAGCAGTTTTCTGCTTGTTTTTTAAGCTAACTATATTAGCTTTAGCCTGCCTGTGTTTTTTACAAGCTGTAGCTTCACTGACAACTGTAGAAATATTGCACCTGTCAATACAGAATGAAATATTATCCTCATAATGGAGTTTGAACGGCACCAATAAACATAGACCTAGGTTAAAAGGGAAAAGACCCTGCCCTGAAGTAGGAGCTGGAAGACGTACAGGAACTGCAGTCAGACAAACTTGATAATCCCCGACTTGGTCCAGTCGGAACGTGAGAAAAAAATGCTTAAGAACTGCAAAACTCCCCCCTGTCGGAAAGCAGCTTATATTAGCAGCAGTATAGTTGTAACATGATGTGTTCGGGTTAATTTGCCTAACTTGATATTGCACATCATAAGATGTAACTGTTGAGCATGTGTACATTGTGATTTTAAAACGATTTAGCCTATTTCTAGAACGCGCACAGTTCTAACCCTACTTAGCATTAAGTCTCGGTTTTCCTCAGTGTGTCTTTCCTGTTTCCTGCAGCGGTGGCTAAAGAAGAGGTTCCCCCTGAGCAGCAGGAGTGTAGCTCCAGTGTGGAACAGCAGG
This sequence comes from Etheostoma perlongum, assembly GCA_026937815.1. Taxonomy (NCBI): domain Eukaryota; kingdom Metazoa; phylum Chordata; class Actinopteri; order Perciformes; family Percidae; genus Etheostoma; species Etheostoma perlongum. Next base: position 753,620 of record CM049384.1, read on the forward strand.
AGCCGGAGGCCCCCCCACACATTAAAAAGGAACAGGAGGAACTGTCGAGCAGTCAGGAGGGAGAGCACCTTCAAGGGCTGGAGGAGGCTGATATCACCAAGTTCCCATTCACTCGTGTCTCTGTGAAGAGTGAAGATGATGAAGAGGAAGGTCAGTCCTCACAGCTTCATCAAAGACAAACTCAACACATTGAAACAGAAGCTGATGAAGAAGACTGTGGAGGACCAGAACCAGCCAGGAACTCACATCCACTTTCACAACCAGAGATTGAAGACCAGACTGGAGACTCTTCTGAACCTGAGACTGATGACAGAGCTGATTGGAAGGAGACCAGAGAACCTCAGTCAGCTTTAAACTCTCTACAACATGATTTGTTTAAGAACACATTCAGCTGCTGTGCGTGTGGAAGAGGATTTGCCCGCAAGGAAAATCTGAAGAGACACATGATAACTCACACAGGAGAGAAACCTTTTAGTTGCTCATTATGTAGAAAACGTTTTACACAGAGCGGAAGTTTACAAACTCACATGAGAATCCACACAGGAGAGAGACCTTTCAGCTGCACAGTGTGCAGTAAAGCTTTCAATGAAAGGGGAAACCTGAAGAAACACATGATAATTCACACACGAGAGAAACCATTTAGCTTCAGTGTTTGTGACAAAGGATTTGCTTGGCATCAACAGTTCAGGAACGATACGACTGTTGGTGGTCAGTCGTCACAGATTCATCAGAATCAAACTGAGGAGAACAGAGAGGGAGGGGTTTATCAGAACCTTCTTGGATTATCATTCACAGGATTCAGCAGCTGATCAACTGGACATCATTGGATTTTTCTCTTTGGGTTAGAATTGGACAGCTACTAGGACAACAAAAAAAATTACTTCTTAAAGTAATAATATAGAAGTCTATACGCATTTGCCTTTTATTTCTGACAATTTGATGACAAAATGTCCCTTATGCTTAAGTAAATCCCCAATCAACAAAACGGCTTAAAAAATATTATTTATATTGAAATACCACCGTTAAAATCCCAGAGAGAGTCCAACACAGCCAGACACTGGATGGTAAAACAGAGTTTAGCGCTCCTATTTAAGTTTATGCTCTGCTATTCAACCTAAAATTGGACAACCTGTGGACGATCTGATCCAAGGCAAGCTCTGAGCTGACCTTGCCAAATCAAACTGGTATAGTAATTGACCCTCCTTCCAGTTGCAGACCCCAGATGAATGGCCCAACCGGGCATCTTTTCTCCAACCAGACACCTCAGAGCTCTGACGATCCATGTTCTGTGGGGTTACCCCCACTGGTCCAAACACATCTGTACCGGATCCAGAAAAATACGACACTTAAGAGGACCTGCTCAAGACTATACAGCTTCACGGGGCGACCAGCCAGGATGGACCACCCTCAGAAGCCATGTACCAGCAGGCACCACACATCTAAACATTCAGAGAACCCAGATGGACTGCTTCCCACATGACCAGGCCTTCCTGCAAGCCTGTGCCTGCTAATATTTGTCTTATCACCTTATCCCCTGAGTTTGAGACAGACTCCTGGATTCTACATGGACGTAAAGCCATTACGAAGTAACATCATGCATGTCCAGTGTGCAAAAGATGGAGAGCTAAGCCCTCGGCACAATTCATGACCAACTTGCCATCTACATGTCTCCGTCTCTTTAGACAACCATGGTGGTGGACTAGTGTGTCGGCCCTTTTCAGGTGAAAAAGTACGTCAAACAGAGAAGACACGGGGCCTCCATAACAAAATTCCTTAAGACCCAAGTTGTTCATTTGAACCTTCTGACTGCTGTAGACTCTGATGCCTTTCCTAAGGCACCGTGGAGGTTTACTGCTTGCCAGGGCACCACGGCCGAGCTCTACTCCAATCAAGGCTCTACTCTGATAATGGTGCTGAGAGGAAGGTGGCCGCAGCCTTTGCAGTAAGGCATCCTAACCTGAACGAGCTCCTTGCTAAGTACCACCGGATTGTGTTCCATTTTAATCCACCTAAACACCACACTTCAGAGTTGCATGGGAATGCAAGATTTGTTCCGTAAAATCCAATATCCAGGCCACCATTGGGTCTCTGACAGTCCTGATTATCAATGTGTCATGTGATATTGCAGACCAATAATGTCACAACAAATCCCCTTCTTATGGGGCAGCCCGGTAAAATCCTCAAGTCTCTTGGTCTACCCACAGTTGAAGCTCTTAAAAGCAGAAGGTGCTGTGGACAGAGCCAGATCCTGAAAAGACAACTTCTGGTCTAGGTTCAACAGGGGTACTACCTACTAAGTCTCCCAACTATGCCAGAAATGGCAGAAGGCAAAGGATAACCTCACCTGCACCTTTGCCTTGCTAGTCGACTCCCAGCTGCCCGGGCTCTCTGTTCTCGCTCACACGGTCAAATCAGAGCAGCGGAACTACAGGTTGGAGAGGAAGTTTATACACACCCTGTGCAACCGCACCTAACATCTGCCCTGTGCAACCTAACTTAACATCTGCCTAGGGCTGGGCATCGTTCAAAATCATTCGATCCGGTGCCAATTTCGATACCTTCAATGCCGGTTCCTTAACGATACTTTTTAAAATACCATATGTGTTCAAATCCATTTCAACACCAACAAAAATACATTTAAACACAAACATTTTCCACTTTAATTGTGAATCAAAACAGTTCTGGTAACACTGCTCACTCAGAGTAGCATTCATTTGGATAGGGGTACGCTAGTCAGATACTCAGGATTGGTATCAATCCAAACTTGACCAAAAAAAGAGAAACCTTTTTGCCACAACATGAAATAATTAATAAAGAGATAAACAAATTACACTGTGTACAGGCTAATATACATATACAGCACCGCAGCTGCTTTCGGCTCGTCGTTAATATCATATTGCAGCAAGTTTTGAAAAACTGTAACCACACATGAAACCTCTTTATCAGCATTGCCGTGACTCACTGTGACGTCAACAAAGCTGCAGAGCCGACGTAGTTTACTCCATCCACACACCTGCGCATGTGTTGGTCGGTCGGAGCTCCGCAGAGAGGACAGATAAGCTTGCATGCTCAGACGCATTTGCTCAGTGCCATAAAGGTCACGACGCTCTGTGACCAGCCCTACATCTGCCTGATCTACGCAACTGTGCAGGCTGCTGTAATAAAAGTTAAACAGACTACATAATTAATATTAATAGAAATAGTGTCAGGACACAGAGATCCATCTTTTGCATGCAAGGTTGTACTGCCAGAGCCTTTTTCTACATTTTTAACCCTATCTTTCATTTAGCTGCAGAAGTAGTTTGTTTACCCTTTAATTGTTCATCAGCTGTAATCTTGAGAAAACAGTCCATTGCATCATTAAGGGTTATTTTCTATTTTATTATCATTGGTTGGTGATCAGCAATGTGTCTGTTTCATTCTGTTTCCTGCAGATGTTCAGCAGCTGTCAGTGGTTAAAGAAGAGGTTCCTCCAGAGCAGCAGGAGTGTAGCGCCAGTGTGGAACAGGAGGAGCCTGAGCCCCCCCCACACATTAAAGAGGAGCCAGAGCAGCTTCAAGGACTGGAGGAGGCGGATATCACCAAGTTCTCATTCACTTCTGTCCCTGTGAAGAGTGAAGATGATGAAGAGGAAGCTCAGTCCTCACAGCTTCATCAAAGACAAACTCAACACATGGAAACAGAAGCTAATGGAGAGAACTGTGGAGGACCAGAACCAGGCAGGAACTCACATCCACTTTTACAACCAGAGACTGAAGACCAGACTGGAGACTCTGCTGAACCTGAGACTGATGTCAGTGCTGATTGGAAGGAGACCAGAGAACCTCAGTCAGCTTTAAACTCTCTGAAACATGATTCAAGATGTAAGAAAACATTCAGCTGCTCTGAGTGTGGGAAAATATTGCGATGCAAGGAAAATCTGAACAGACACATGAGAATCCACACAGGAGAGAAACCTTTCAGCTGCTCATTCTGTATAAAATCTTTTACACAGAGTGGAAATTTAAAATATCACATGAAACAACACACAGGAGAGAAACCTTTCAGCTGCTCACTTTGTGATAAAAGATTTGTCCACAAGGGACTTCTGAAGAGACACATGATAACTCATACAGGAGAAAAACCTTTCAGCTGCCCAGTCTGTAAGAAATCTTTTACACATAGTTGGACTTTACGGCCACACATGAGAATCCACACAGGAGAAAAACCTTTCAGCTGCAAAGTTTGTAACAGAAGATTTGCCTGGTGTTCTGATATCAAATCACATAAATGTGCTGGTCCAATGGAACCAGAAGCTGATGGAGAGGACTGCTGAGAACCAGGACCAGGAACTCATATCCACTATTACAACCAGAGACCAAAGACCAGACTGGAGACTTTTCTAAACCTGAGACTGATGACTTGTAGTGTAACGGACCATAGTTGATCCGTGGTCGGTACGGATCAACACTCACGGTTCGGCATGCATGTGAACTGCAGATCAATGCGTCATTTAACAACAATAATAGTGTAAACCTTTTTACTGTTGTTGTTACTTAACCCATCTGTGCCAGATGCTTCGCGACGACACATCTACCGGCAGTTACTTCGCTGCGCAACTTTGAACCTCCTGCCGGCTGTTGCGTGGTGCAGCATTTTGTATTCGTCAGTGTTTTCATGACGCGTGCAGCAGAGAACGCACTGTCATTGGTTCAAATGCACATGAGGCGGGTCTTGTTGGCCATTTAAAGTCATGTGACCACTAAAATGTACTGTGGTTTGCTGAAAATCATGTCAATCAACCAGACATACATGTGCGTTTGTTTATGATTTTTTGAGAGACGAGCGAGAAAATCGCTCCGACAGAGGAGGATTTTGACATCGAGGGCAGTGACAAACGGGACCCGTTTGTGCCGGATGCTTCGCGCCGACACGTCTACCGCCGGTCAACATCCTCCTCTGTCGGAGCCATTTTCTCGCTCGGCCGGCAGGAGGCTCAAAGTTGCCCAACGAAGTAACCGGCGGTAGATGTGTCGTCGCAAAGCATCCGGCACAAACGGGTTAAGGTAAAGTAGGCTGATAGATCTCCATGGAGGCTTGCCTTGAAAAGATACAGGCAACTACATTTTCTGTTCACGTTAATGACACATGCATCGGGTCAAATTTGACACATTTTGTTCTTTTTAATTCCCCAAAAAATTGCTAATTTTGGGGTGTTGTATTCAATTTTTTATATATATATATATATATATATATATATATATATATATATATATATATACAGTATATGTTATTTTTTGGGGGGGTTTTTAGGGTTAGGGTGAGCAACGAGATGATGTATCCCAGTTAGTCTCAAAGGAAGTTAAAACTGAGCCGCCATGATGGAAACATTTATTATTTCAAGCCGATGTCTTTTATAACTTCACTGCAGGTAAAAAGTCCTGGCGTAGAGGTGCTTTACCGCCCCCGTGTGGTCTGGAGTGTCTCACTTCTCCCTTCGAGAGTGGCTGAGAAAAAGTGTGTCACCTAGTGGTAAAGTACGATACACCGGTCCGGTGTTAGGCTTGATATCAAACTGGTTTGTAAAATGTTACACATGGAACTGTAACCTTTAATTTGGAAAAATAAAGTGAAGTAAACATTCTTTTTTGTCTATGTCTATTATATTTGTATAGCACCTTTAATTACACGTAAACCAAATGCATTATGTTTCATTCATGCAGTTTTAAAGTTTCATTTAAACTAAGTTTTTTTTGTCTTACAGACACATCTGCTGGTCTGTGTTAAAGCTCCATATTCTGCTCCTTTTCAGGTTCATAATTGTATTTTGAGGTTGGACCAGATTAGGTTTCCATGGTTTCATTTTCATAAAACAGCATATTTTTGTTGTATTGCACATTGCTGCAGATCCTGTTTTCACCTTTAGGTCTCTGTTTTAGCTCCAGAGTGAGACATCTCCCTAGTTTTAGTTCCAGAGTTGCCTTCTTTTCTCCATTTTGTCGCCTTTTGTCTTGTCTCCATATTGTTGCCTTTTTAATCGCCTTTTCGTGTACATGCAGTTCTGTTTTATTTTCACTTAGGATGGCCGTGGAAATGTTATCATAG
>CM049384.1:812703-852703 GCA_026937815.1 Etheostoma perlongum
GAACCTGTGTATGTTTGGAGAGTTCCATTTCAAGTGTTTACATGAGTGGGATGTGTGTTTGTGTGTGAAGGAGTGTGTGTGTGTGCTGCCTGTTTTTGGACTCTTTTGTGTCTGTCTAGACCCTGTGTGTGTGTGTAAGATCCTGGGTTAGTGTGTGTGTGTGTGTGAGAGAGATCCATCCCTGTGTGTGTGTGTGTGTGTGTGTGAGTTTATCCATGTGTGTGTGTGTGTGTGGTAAATAGCGTGTGTGTGTGTGTGTGTAAGCTTTGTCCATGTCTGTGTGTGTGTCAGCTTGTGTGTGTGTGTATGTGTGTGTAAAACGTGTGTGTGTGTGTAAGTGTGTGTGTGTAGAGGTGTGTGTGTGTGAGGTGTGTGTGTGAGAGATCCAGCGTGTGTGTGTGTGTATGCGTGTGTGTGTGTGAAGAGTGTGTGTCCCTCTGTGTGTGTGTAACCTGTGTGTGTGTAAGAGATCCATGTGTGTGTGTAGAGTGTGTGGTGTGTGTGAGTGTGTGTGTGTGTGTGTTTGTGTGCCTGTGTGTGTGAGAGTGTGTGTGTATCTGTCTACGTGTGTGTGTGTGTAGAGTGTGTGAGATCCATCCCTGTGTGTGTAGGTGGTGTGTGTGTGTAGTGTGTGTGTGATCCATGTGTGTGTGTAGCGTGTGTGTGTGTGTGTGTAGAGATCCATCCCTGTGTGTAGTGGTGTGTGTGTGTGTGTGTGTGTGTGTGCGGTGTGTGAGAGTGTGTGTGTGTGTCTAATTCGTGTGTGTGTGTGTGGCGTGTGTGTGTGTGTGTGTGTGTATCCCTGTGTGTAGAGGTGTGTGGTGTAAGAGTGTGTGTGTGAGAGAAGCGTGAGTGTCCATCCCTGTAGGAGGTGGATGTGAGAGAAGATCCATCCCTCTGTGTGAGGTAGTGGATGAGAGAGATCCATCCCTGTGTCTAGAGGTGTGGTGTGAGAGAGAGAGTCCATCCCCTGTCTAGAGGTGTGTGGATGAGAGAGAGAGAGATCCATCACTCTGTCTAGTGGAGTGGATGAGAGAGATGTGTCCATGTGTCTAGAGAGGTGGATGTGTGTGTGTCCATCCCGTGTGTGTGGAGAGAGATGTATCCCACTGTGTGTCTAGAGGAGGTGGATGAGAGAGAGAGATCCATCCCTGTGTCTGAGGAGAGTGGATGTGAGAGAGAGAGATCCATCCCTCTGTCTGTGTGAGGTGGATGAGAGAGAGAGAGAGATCCATCCCTGTGTCTAAGCCCAGGTGGTGTGTGTAAGAGTGTCCATCCCCTGTGTAAAGGTAGGAGGTGGATGTGAGTGAGATGTGTATCCCTGTGTAGTGTGTGTGTGTGTGTGTAGAGATCCATCCCTGTGTAGTAAAGAGTGTGTGTGTGAAGAGAGTGTGTGTGTGTCTAGGGAGGTGTGTGTGTGTGTAAAGTGTGTGTCCATGTGTGTCTGTGTGTGGAGGTGTGTGTGTGAGAGAGAATCCATGTGTAGTGTGTGTGTGTGTGTGAGAGAGTGTTCCATCCCTGTGTCTAGAGGTGGTGTTATGAGTGAGAGAGATCCATCCCTCTGTCTAGAGGAGGTGGATGAGAGAAGAGAGTCCATCCCTCTGTCTAGTGTGAGGTGGATGAGAAGAGAGATGTCCCTCTGTCTAAGGTGGTGTGTAATGAGAGTGAGAGAGAGATCCATCCCTCTGTCTGTAGGAGGTGGATGTGTGTCCATCCCTCTGTCTAAGGAGTGTGTGTGTGATGAGAGAGAGAGATCCATCCCTCTGTCTAGAGGTGGTGTGTGTGTGATGTGTGTGAGATCCATGTGTGTGTAGTAGGTGTGTGTGTGTGTGAGAGTGTGTGAGAAAGATCCATGTGTCTAGAGGAGGTGTGGATGTGTGAACGTGTGTGTGTGTGAGGTAAGCATGTGTGTGAGTAAGAGTGTGTGTGTAAGTGTGTAAACGTGGTGGTGTGTGAAGCATGTGTGTGTCCATCCCTTTGTGTGTGTGGAGTGTGGTGTGTGTGTGTGTGTAGAGAGATGTGTCCATCCATGTGTCTGTTCAAGGATTTGGATGAGAGAGAGTAAGAGATCCATGTCTGTCTAGAGGAGTGGATGAGAGAGAGAGAGATCCATCCCTGTGTGTAGAGGAAGTGGATGAGAGAGTGTGATGGTGGATGAGTGTGTGATCCATCCCTCTGTCTAGAGGAGGTGTGTGTGTGTTAGACTCCATGTGTGTGTTAGAGTGTGTGAGAGAGATCCATCCCTCTGTTAGAGGAGGTGGATGAGAGAGTGATTAGCATCCCTGTGTGTCTTGAGGAGGTGGATGAGAGAGAGAGATCCATCCCTGTGTTAGCCTCTGTCTAGCGTGTGTGTGTATGTGTGTTAGAGTGTGTGTCCCTGTTTAGAGTGTGTGTGTGAGTGTGTGTGTGAGTGAGATCCATCCCTGTGTTAGAGGAGGTGGTGTGTGTTAGCGAGAGTGTCCATGTGTGTGTGTGTGAGGTGTGGTGGATGAGTGTGTGAGATCCATGTGTGTTAGAGGTGTGTGGATTTGTTAGCGTGTTTGTATCAGCCTGTGTGTTTGTGTGTGTGTTAGTGTGTGTGTTAGCATGTGTTAGTGTGTGTGTTGGAATCTGTTAACATCTGTCTGTTAGCATCCGTATGTTATCGAGAAAATTAGAGATCCATCCCTCTGTTAGCATCCGTCTGTTGAGCGAGAGAGTCTGTTAAATAACAACAACAATAGAGGAGGTTAAGATGTAAACAAAAAAAAAGACCATAAATTATTATTATTAAAGTGTCAGTGTTGAGTCCAGTGTTAAAATTATAAAGTGACCAGGTGTGAATTTAAGTCCAGGTGTGCATGTATGTATGTGTACTGTTTGTATGTATGTATGTATGTATGGTCCTCTCTGCCCTATTTCCTCCTCCCCCCTAGTGAGGATTTGTATAGTCTGATCGCATGAGGGACAAAGAGAGTCCATCCCTCTGTTGGTCCGGCACTTGGGAAGGAGCAGCCTTCCACTGAACCGATCTCCCTCTGGGTGCTGTTGGAGGTGTGCAGGGGAGATGGCTCCCCTGTCAATAATGTCCAGCAGTTTGTCCAATGTCCTCTTCTCTGCCACCATCACCAGTGAGTCCAGCTTCATGCCGACCACAGAGCCGGCCCGCCTGATCAGTTTATCCAGCCTGTGGGTGTCCTTCTTTGATATGCATCCCCTGCACACCACAGTGTAGAAGAGGACACTGGTGACCACCTCTGGTAAAACATCCACAGCAGTTTGCTGCAGATGTTAAAGGAGCGCAGTCTCCTCAGGAAGTACAGCCGACTCTGTGTAAATGTAAATGTGCTTTATATAGCGCTTTTCTAGTCTGAGCGACTACTCAAAGCGCTTTTACATAGTACAGGATACATTCACCATTCACACACATTCATACACTGGTATGAAAGGTGCCACCTGCTCATCAGATAAACACTCACACATTCACCATACAGTATTGATCGGGGGCAAACTTCCAAGGGTTCAGTGTCTTGCCCAAGGACACTTCGACATGGGACTGGGGCCGGGGATTGAACCACCAACCTTCCAATTGGCAGGCAACCACTCTACCACTGAGCCACAGCCGCCCCTGTGTCTTCCTGTATAGGTGGCTGCTGTGTGTTGATTCAACTGTCTCCACCTCAACTACCTCTAACAGGACCGGTCGTGTCAGTGTTCAATTCAATTCAATTCAATTCAATTTTATTTATAGTATCAATTCATAACAAGAGTTATCTCAAGACACTTTACAAGGACCCAACAGTTCTAGTAGTTTCCTCAGAGCAAGCAACAGTGCGACAGTGGCAAAAAAACTCCCTTTTGGGAAGAAACCTCGGATAGACCCAGGCTCTTGGTAGGCCTGTCTGACGACCGGTTGGGGTTAGAATGAAAGAGTGGCAATAACAGTCCCTAAAAAATAAATCAAAATAATAGTAGTTTGTAGTAGTTCTTTGTAGTAGTTCATGGCATAGCAAGGCACTGTGCAGCATTACAAGGCACAGCAGGAATAGCTGTTCACAAATGATTGTGGCAGGGAAGGGAGGATGTAAACCATGGCGACAGCGGCAACCATGATTTTGGAGCCTCCTGATCCGAGGAAACATGCTGGGAGAAAAAGAACAAAAGGACTCCTGGGAATGACTCCCCAGAGCTAGGTTAGTAACAAGCATTTCTGGGACATAGATGCACACAAAAATAGAAAGATAGGATGTAGAGGAGCTCAGTGTGCAAGGAAGTCCCCCAGCTGTCTAAAACTACTTACAGCATAACCAAGAGAGACAAGGTAAAAAGTTTCAGGAACCTGGACAGGCTAGAACTCTCCCCCAACCGGATCGGGGCTGTATGCCAAGTCTCCCTTTAGTTTTATTATAATCTTGATTATATGATAATAGATCTGACAAAACTAAACAAAAAGCAGGTGGGCCTGGAAGGGCAAAAACTCCTCACTCCCTAACAATATTCAATTCTATGCCCTAACTATAAGCTTTATCAAAAGGGTCTTAAGCCTACTCTTAAATGGGAGAGAGGTGTCTGCCTCCCGGAGGTCAGGTGGGACCTGGTTCCAGAGGGGGAGCCTGATAGCTGAACGCTCTGGCTCCCCATTCTGACAAGTCTAGGAACCACAAGTAATCAGTGCATTCTGGGAGGTAGGAGGCTCTTGTAGGGTTGGCGGGAGGGCGTAGTATGAGTTTTAAGATAAGATGGTGCCTGACCATGAAGGCTTTGTAGGTGAGAAGAAGGATTTTAAATTCTATTCTGGATTTTACAGGAAGCCAATGCAGAGCTGCTAAAACAGGAGATATGATGAAAAGACTTTTTCTTGGTTCCTGAACACGTGCTGCCGCATTCTGGATCAAGTTGAAGAGTCTTTATGGACTTTTTGAGCAAGGCCTGAAATAAAGGGAGTGCAGTAATCAAGGCTAGAAGGTGACAAATGCATGGACTAGTTTTTCTGCATCATTTTTAGACAGGATATTCCTGATTTTTGCAATTACGTAGGTGAAAAATGCAGACCTTGAAATTACTTTATGTGTGACTTAAAGGACATGTCCTGATCAAAATGAACTCCAAGATTCCTCACAGTGGTGCTGGAGGCCAGGGTGATGCCATCCAGGTGACTGATCTCTATTGATTTTGGAGGTGCTTTGGGTCCCAGAGAATAACTTCGTTTTATCTGAGTTTAACATTAGAAAATTACAGGTCATCAGGTTTTAATATCCTGAAGGCACATTTGAAGTTTAGCTAAGGGGGGAGTTTCATCCGGTTTGATTGATAAATATAATTGGTATCATCTGCATAACAATGAAAATTGTATGAATTTGCTTCCTGAAATATTGCCAAAGGGAAGTATATAATGAAAAGGAGGGGACCAAGAACTGATCCTTGTGGGACTCCAGTAGAACAGGGGAAGGGTTTGGGATGTGAAAGATTCATTGTTAACATGAACAAATTGAGATCCATCTGATAAATAAGACTTAAGACCAGCTTAGAGCAGAATGGAATGAGAACAATTAAATGTTCCAATCTCTGTAATAAAATATGATGGTCAATGGTATCAAATGCAGCACTAAGATCTAATAACACCAGTACAGAGATAAGTCCTTTGTCTGATGCAATTAGGAGGTCATTAGTAATTTTCACAAGTGCTGTCTCTGTGCTATGATTAACTCTAAATCCTGACTGAAAATCCTCAAATAAGCTGTTGCTATGCAGAAAATCACATAGCTGTTTAGCGACTGCTTTCTCAAGAATCTTAGAAAATGGAAGATTGGATATAGGTCTATAGTTGGCTAAAACTTCTGGATCAAGGTTGGGCTTTTTCAGAAGAGGTTTAATTACAGCTACTTTAAAGTGCTGTGGTACATAGCCTGTTAATAAAGACAGATTGGTTTATATCTAACTATCCAAAGTGTTGACTAAGGGTAAAACCTCTTTAATGTATACCTAATCGGGATGGGGTCTAAGAGGCAAATGGTTTAGCTGAAAAATAATTGAATTAAATTGATAAAGATCAAATGAAGAAAGCAGTCTAAACATATATCTGGTTTTACAACTGTTTCAAGGTTCCATGAGTTTAGATTGTAAGTCAGTGCCAGTTAAAGGCAAATTTTTTCTAATAGTTATAATTTTATCATTGAAGAATCTCATGAAGTTTGTTACTACTAAGAGCTATGGGAATACTTGGCTCAGTAGAGCTGTGACCATTAACATAGCCTGGCTACAGTGCTGAAAAGAAATGCTGGGGTTGTTCCTATTTTCCTCTAAATGAGACTAGTACCTGTTCTGGCATTACACACCACCTTCCTATACATTTAAGACTATCTTGCCAAATTAAACGAAATTTTCCAATTTTGGAACGCATAAATCTTCTCAAGTTTCCGCGATGTTTGCTTTAATTTGCGTGTTTCAGTGTTATACCATGGAGCTAACCGTCTTTGTTTTATTGTCTTCTTTTTTAGAGGGGGCAACAGAGTCACTGTCATTCTCAGCGAGCCTGCTGCACTATCAACAAAATGATTTTGGGAGGGACTGAAATTAGCATGTGACTCCTCCGTTTTTGTGACTTGATAAAATTAAATGCTAATGGAATCACATTTAAATTTAGCTAACTGCACTATCAGATAGACATCTTGTATAAAGGTTTTGCCCTAATGGCGTGTAGTTCAGCAGTATAAACTCAAAAAGTTATCAAACAGTGGTCAGATAAAAGGGATTCTGTGGGAACACTATTAAATGTTCAATTTCAACACCATATACCAGAACAAGATCGGGGTGTTAAAACAAACTGAGATCGGTTTATGAACACTTTGAGAGAAACCAATAGAATCTAATAGAGATATAAGCATGTACTAAGGCTGTCATTCTCATCGTCCACATGAATATTAAAATCCCCTACAATAAGAACTTTGTCAATTTAGCACTAAATTTGACAAAAAGATCTGCAAATTCAGTAAGAATTCAGAGTCTTTGACCAGGTGCAATTAGAAAGTCACTATAACAAATAGAACTGGTTGCAGTGATTTCCAAATTGGGTGTGAAAACTAAGAACAAGACTTTCAAATGAGTTATAATTTAGTTTAGGTTTAGAGCTGATTAGTAGACTAGAATCTTAGAGAGAAATGGAAGCCATTCCATCCTAGGTGTGCCTTGAGGAATGTGGCTAAAACATCTGACTGGGGGGGGGGATTCATTTAGACTAACATATTCTCCATCACCCAAGTGATGTGGTTTCAGTAAGACAAAATAAATCAATATTAGAATCTGATATTAAGGGTACACCTTTAGAAGAGAGATCTGATGTTTAAGAGTCCACATTTAATTCTCCTATTCTTTTGATAAGCACTTGTGGTTTTAATTGTGATAAAGGTTTTCATGCACAGCTCTCTTCTGTTTACCTTTGATTTAAATAATTTCAATGGTCGGGGGGGCAGACACCGTCACTATGGGGTTTTGACTAGGTAACCCCTGGAATGGAGGAGCAGAGAAGTGTGTTAGACTGCAACTCTGCCTCCTGGTCCCCACTCTGGATTGTCAAGGATCAAGTCCACTAATAAACTTGTCAAGATTTCTAGAAATGAGAGCTGCTCCATCATAAGTGGGATGAATGCCGTCCCTCCGAATCAGACCAGGTCTTCCCCAGAAAGACTGCCAGTGATCCACAAAGCCCACATCATTATCTGGACACCACCTCGACAGCCAGCGGCAAAATGATGACATGCGGCTGTACATGTCATCGCTGGTTAGATTTGGCAGGGGTCCAGAGAAAACTACGGTGTCCGACATTAACTTTGCGTGTGTACACACTGATTCAACATTGATCTTGGTGACCTCCGTTTGGCGTAACCGGGAGTCATTAACGCCAATGTGAATAACAATCTTACTGTATTTACGTTTATCCTTAGCCAGCAGTTTTAAATAAGACTCAACGTCGCCCGCTCTAGCCCCCGGGATGCATTTAACTATGGCTGCTGGCTTCGCTAACTTCACGTTTCTCAAAATGGAGCTGCCGATAACCAGAGTTGGTTTCTCAGCGGGTGTGTCGCTGAGTGGGGAAAATCTGTTAGAAATTCTAACAGGCTGCTGGTGGTCCGTGGCCCTTGAAAGCTTACGACTACTTTTGCCACAAACAGAAACCCAGGAACCTTTTCCTGGCTGCTCAGGAGTTGCCGGGGGACGGCTACCAGAGGCTAACTCAGGCTCAGGCCGGCCCGCACCGACTACCGGGGGGTGGCTAGCTACAGTAGCTAACGGCTGATCTATCATGGTGTAGATCCGGACTTCTAACTCACTAAGCCTCGCCTCCATGTCTATAAATAAACTACACTTGTTACACATCCCATTGTCTCTAAAGGATGCAGAGGAGTAACTAAACATCTCACACATCGAGCAAGAGAAAGTAGGAGAGGGAGACGACATGGCTAACTTCTAAGCCAAAGTTGCTAGCAGCTTAAGCTAAAGTACGGTAGCGTTAGCTACCAAGCGTTAAAAACAACTGTTATTTAACGAAAGTTGCTGAAAAATGAAAAGATCTGTGAGTGCTTAGGCAGAACTACTGAATGCTTAGGCGGAACTACTATAAGAATAGCTGTTTAGTGGACAGTTAGCCGCTGTAATAGCAAATCTAACAAACTGAACTGGTATTTAGTGAGCAGCAACACACATGCACTGGAAACGGAAATGAGTCAGGTACGCTTACCGTAGGTACGTCAGAGTTTCCGCATCCCCTCTGTTGTTGTTTATAATAATTACTGCAAACCAACATGCTAGTTAACATTAACATAGACACGGGCTAATTACTGCTAACTAACATGCTAGTTAACATTAACATAGGCACGGACTAATTACTGCTAACTAACATGCTAGTTAACATTAACATAGGCACGGGCTAATTACTGCTAACCAACATGCTAGTTAACATTAACATAGGCACGGACTAATTACTGCTAACTAACATGCTAGTTAACATTAACATAGGCACAGGCTAATTACTGCAAACCAACATGCTAGTTAACATTAACATAGGCACGGGCTAATTACTGCTAACTAACATGCTAGTTAACATTAACATAGGCACGGACTAATTACTGCTAACTAACATGCTAGTTAACATTAACATAGGCACGGACTAATTACTGCTAACTAACATGCTAGTTAACATTAACATAGGCACGGACTAATTACTGCTAACTAACATGCTAGTTAACATTAACATAGGCACGGGCTAATTACTGCAAACCAACATGCTAGTTAACATTAACATAGGCACGGGCTAATTACTGCTAACTAACATGCTAGTTAACATTAACATAGGCACGGGCTAATTACTGCTAACTAACATGCTAGTTAACATTAACATAGGCACGGGCTAATTACTGCTAACTAACATGCTAGTTAACATTAACATAGGCACGGGCTAATTACTGCTAACTAACATGCTAGTTAGCATTAACATAGGCACAGAGTCAATGGGATGCTAATGTTAGGTGATGGCTTCGTAGCATTAAAATGGCGCCATAGGAGCTACGCTTAGAGAGGAGAGCCCCCCTCCCTCCCCGAACCTTTGGTGTTTTCTCAGAGCAAAGTGATCCATAGCTGTGGTATGTGGGTATTATTATTGTTATTATATCATATTTCTAAACAGACATATTCAGTATTTTGGAAATACATCTGTTACTGTAAATATATAAAATATATAACTACGTAACTATTGGCAACGTCTGTCTGATGTGACATGAACATAAACATGTATCCTTCTGACATGTTCACACGAGTCTCACACACACACACACACACACACTCATACTCAGCTTGTTACTAACCTAGCTCTGGGGAGTCATTCCCCGGAGTCCTTTTGTTCTTTTTCTCCCAGCATGTTTCCTCGGATCAGGGAGGCTCCAAAATCATGGTAGCAGCTGTCGCCATGGTCCCGCTACACGTTCCCTTCCCTGCCACGATCTGCAGTGCTCTGCTACGTCCTGCTGGGCCTTGTAATGCTGCACAGTGCCCTGCTATGCCATGAACTACTACAAAGAACTACTACAAACTACTATTTTTTGTGACTGTTATTGCCACTCTTCATTCTATCCCCAACCGGTCGTCAGACACCGCCTACCAAGAGCCTGGGTCTGGGTCTAGGTCTGGGTCTGGGCCTGGGCCTGGGTCTGTCCGAGGTTTCTTCCCACAGGGGAGATTTTCCTTGCCACTGTCGCACTGTTGCTTGCTCTGGAGGAAACTAGAACTGTTGGGTCCTTGTGAAGTGTCTTGAGATAACTCTTGTTATGAATTGATACTATAAATAAAATTGAATTGAATTGAATACAGACACACACACACACACACACAGACACACACACACACACACACACTCATACAGACACACACACACACACACCTCACACAGACACACACACACACACATACAGACACACACACACACACACACACACACACACACTCATACAGACACACACACACACCCACACACAGACACACTTACACACACTCATACAGACACACACACTCATACAGACACACACACACACACACACACACACACACACACATACAGACACACACACACACACACACTCACACAGACACACACACACACACACATACAGACACACACTCATACAGACACACACACACTCATACAGACACACACACTCACACACACTCATACAGACACACACACACACACTCATACAGACACACACTCATACAGACACACACACACACACACAGCATACAGACACACACACACACACGCATACAGACACACACACACACCCATACAGACACACACACACACACGCATACAGACACACACACACACACCCATACAGACACACACACACTCATACAGACACACACACACACATACAGACACACACACACACACCCATACAGACACACACACACTCATACAGACACACACACACACACACACACACTCATACAGACACACTCATACAGACACACACACAGACACACACTCATACACACACACAGACACAGGCTCTCTGACCCCTGCAGACTCTCACGGCGTCCTGAGCAGCGTTCAGCTGCGTTCAGGAACATTAAGTTAAATATAGAAGCCATGAGAACACAACGACTTTCCCAGCGTGCTCTGGAGCAAGGCAGCGACCACCCCCCCCATGATGGGAAGGATCTCAGCGGGGATTGCTTGACCCCAGCTGGGTTTAAATTTAGTTTCAGGGTCCGAGATCCAACCTGAGCTCTGAGACCATTAGGCTCCAACGCTAATGGTTAGCTCTAACGCTAACGGCTGCTCACTGAATGGTGCTTGTTACACACACACACAGGACGCACACTATGCTGTTACACACAGACTCACATACACTCACAAAGACATACAGACACACACACACACACAGACAGACACACTCACATAGACACACACACGCACACTCTTTCTCTCATTTCTTCTTCTTTTATCTGCTGCATTGTGTTGACAGGAAATGCTCCGTTAGACCTCCAGATGTTTTTTTGGTGATTTCCACAGGACGTTCACACACACACACACACACACACACACACACACACACACACACACACACACACACACACACACACACACACACACACAAACACACACACACATGCAGACACACACACACACACGTCTGAACCTGCAGGACTTCCTCTGCTGATCGTCTCTAATCTTCATCTTTCATCTGATTAACTTCTGTCTGTTTAACAAATCCTCTCTCAGCCTTTTTCCCATCATGCATTGGGAAACATGCTCAAACTTGAAGTCTCCTTATTAGTCTCCCAACCGCCCCCCTTCAGATACAGTATTAGGGACCATTAAGGTCTATATAAAAGAGACTTCAGATACAGTATTAGGGACCAATAAGGTCTATATAAAGAGACTTCAGATACAGTATTAGGGACCACTAAGGTCTATATAAAGAGACTTCAGATACAGTATTAGGGACCACTAAGGTCTATATAAAGAGACTTCAGATACAGTATTAGGGACCACTAAGGTCTATATAAAAGAGACTTCAGATACAGTATTAGGGGACCACTAAGGTCTATATAAAGAGACTTCAGATACAGTATTAGGGGACCACTAAGGTCTATATAAAGAGACTTCAGATACAGTATTAGGGACCACTAAGGTCTATATAAAGAGACTTCAGATACAGTATTAGGGACCACTAAGCACCACAGAGGCGTCAGGATTGAAACAGATCCTGGATCAGTTGCTGAGGGAACCGGTGCGTGGGAGTTCTGGATCCAGGTCACCATGAACCAGGACTGGAATTATCCCAGATCTCTGGCAGTCAGCAGCGACTCTCAGATTAAAGGTTTTTCACTTTGTCGGCAGCCATGGTCTGAATATTAATAAATAATATTAGACCTCATCTTCCTCAACACCAAAGGACACACTAATGACTAAAAGAGACACAAAACAACCCCAAAGGACACACTTATGACTAAAAGAGACACAAAACAACCCCAAAGGACACACAAATGACTAAAAGAGACACAAAACAACCCCAAAGGACACACTAATGACTAAAAGAGACACAAAACAACACCAAAGGACACACTAATGACTAAATACAGACACACATACCACAACTGCAAAGAGACACAACATATTTGGGGGAAACGTAACATTTCCTTGTGGAAGTACACCCCCCCCCCCCAGCTGGACGTCCCTCTGTCTTCTCAGCTGGACGTCCTCCACACAAAGAGAGCCATTAGCAACCATTAGCATCCCCCTGACTAGCATTAGCATCCCCCCAGCTGACTAGCATTAGCATCCCCAAAGACTAGCATTAGCATCCCCTGACTAGCATTAGCATCCCCCGACTAGCATTAGCATCCCCTGACTAGCATTAGCATTGTGAACGGCGTCCCAGCATGCAGTCTGCTGACTTTAAAGGGTTAGTCTGCTGACTTTAAAGGGTTACTTGTGTGTAGTTCTTGTGTGTAATGTGTGTAATAACAACAGAGTGTAAATTATAATTTCGCCTTGTGGGATTAATAAAGGATACATTATTATTATTATTATTATTATTATTATTATTATTATTATTATTAATAATAATAATAATTGTTCAGAGGGTGAATGGGTTTTCTGACATTTTTGAAACTTTTTCAAAGTTCTTTTATTAAAATAAATAAAATAATGTAAATGATACGCACCCCCCACACACACACACACACACACACACACACACACACACACACACACACACAGTCTGACATCTCTTCATTAGTGCATGTATAGGTACTGAAAGAAAGGGAAAAAAAAAAAAAGAGAGAGAAAGATTAAAAGAAGGAATGGAAGAAAGAGAAAAGAAAGAGAAATGAAAGAAAGAAAGATGAAAAGAAGGAAGGAAAGAAAGGAAAAAAGAGAAATGAAAGAAAGAAAGAAAGGAAGAAAGAGAAAAGAAAGAAGAAAGATGAAAAGAAGGAAGGAAAGAAAGGAAGGAAAAAAAGAGAAATGAAAGAAAGAAAGGAAGAAAGAGAAAAGAAAGAGAAAAGAAAGAAGAAAGATGAAAAGAAGGAAGAAAGAAAGAAAGAAAGAAAGAAAGGAAGGAAGGTGCTGATTAACGTGTTGGTCTCGAGGTTTTTGTCTGTACTTTTATTTACTTTTTTAGACATTTTTGTTGTTTTTTTAACGTTTTTTTAAACATTTTGACATTTTTGTCACTTTTTTTTCAGAGTTCTTTCATGAAAATAACCGACCGCTCTGAAATTGAACCGATCCAAACGGCGTATGGACCCGCCACGTTACTGCTTTTTGGACAAGTTGCTTGAAAGAAACTGAGATCTGACCCGAGGTCAACAGGAGGGTACACAGAGCAGCCGGGGTTGCCGGTTGAAGTCCCCGACAGAGCGGTTCTGATGCTTCCTCTCTCTCACTCTCCGAGCGACCATATTTGGTGGTTGCTGACATCACTGATGATGTCACTTCGCGGTGAGACTGAAAATAGAAAGCAGACTCGGGGTCTATTGTTTCGCCTCCAGCTGCGCATCCAGGAACAAAAGAGGCTTTCTGGCCGAGGCAGACCCTTAAACACAGACTCGGGATCAGGCTCCGGGTCCCTGAGCTGTTGGGGGGTCTGATTGAGACAATGTGTGTTACAGGAAACATAAAAACCTGAGACCTCGGCTCGGAGGGTTTCTCAAACTGCTAAAATATCTCATGTATTATTGGATGGATGGATGGATGGATGGATGGATGGATGGATGGATGGATGGATGGATAGAGAGATAGATAGATGAGATAGATAGATAGATAGAGAGATGCAAGACAACCATAACACAACAAACACACATACACACACATACACACACATACACACACATACACACACATACACACACATATAGTATATCACACATATACGATTATATTATATACTGTATATAATATATATATTATATACTGTATATAATATAGCTGTTTTATATACTTTATAATATATTTTTTATATACTGTATATAAGATATCAGCTGTTTTTGTCATTTTGTTGCTTTTTTTACTCTTTGATCCACATTTTTTGTCCCTTTTGTGAGGTTTTTGTCCCTTTTGTGAGGTTTTGTCCCTTTTGTCCCTTTTGTCCCTTTTTGATGACGTTTGCACACTCCTGATGATTTTTTGATTTTTTAATTACTCTTTGACTTTCCCTGACTGCCTGCATCGTTGCCTAGCAGCAGGCGGGGGAATCTTCCTCCAAACTTTCTGTCAGCGGAGACGTTGTCGACGAGTCTGAACTCGCTCCTTAAAGAGGAGCTGGCTCTGATCAGTGACACGCCTGGCGTGGTTCAACGCACCTAAACAACGGCCGGTGGTCACCAAACCCCAACCCTGTCAAAAAACTAAACCCAAATCCAGTTGTCTTCTTCTGTGGTTTAATGTACCTAAATACGGACAAATCGGACTTTGTTTCTTTCTTTTTTTTACCGTTTTCAGTGGATATGAGGAGTAATATGAGAGAGAACATGAAACCACGTTAAAACTTTTAGAATGACCCTTTATTTACATTTTTGGATCTTTTCGTCATTTTTGTTGCTATTCGCCCCGAGGTCACGAAGCACAGAGCCGCTACTCGCCTTACAGATGTTACCTGCAAACTCTCTCTCTCTCTCTCTCTCTCTGTCTCTGTCTCTCTCTCTCTCTCTCTCTCTCTAAGTCTCTGTCTCTCTGTCTCTCTTTCTCACTCTCTCTCTCTCTCTCTCTCTGTGTCTCTGTCTCTCTTTCTCACTCTCTCTCTCTCTCTGTGTCTCTGTCTCTGTCTCTCTCTCTCTCTGTGTCTCTGTCTCTCTCTGTGTCTCTGTCTCTCTTTCTCACTCTCTCTCTCTGTGTCTCTGTCTCTCTTTCTCTCTCTCTCTCTCTGTGTCTCTGTCTCTCTCTGTGTCTCTCTTTCTCACTCTCTCTTTCTCTGTGTCTCTGTCTTTCTCTGTGTCTCTGTCTCTCTTTCTCACTCTCTCTCTCTCTCTGTGTCTCTGTCTCTCTTTCTCACTCTCTCTCTCTCTGTGTCTCTGTCTCTCTTTCTCACTCTCACTCTCTCTCTCTCTGTGTCTTTCTCTCTCTTTGTCTCTGTCTCTTTCTCTATTTCTCTCTCTGTCTCTTTCTCTGTTTCTCTCTCTTTCTCTGTCTCTCTCTCTGTCTTTCTCTCTCTCTTTATGTCTCACTCTCTCTCTCTCTGTCTTTCCCTCTCTCTCTCTTTTTCTCTATGTCTCTCTCTCTCTTTGTCTCTGCTCATGTTTTGCAAATGGGGAACAAACTTGGCAGAAAACCAGAGCCCTCCTCCTCCCCCTCCTCCTCTCTCCTCCCCTTTTCTCTCTTCCTTTCTCTCTCCCTGTCTCTCATTCATTCAGGTCTCAGTCGGTGAGGACATCACACCTCCGTCTCTCTCTCTTTGTCTCTCAATCACTCTCAATCATTTCCTCATCTGTCCGTTCTCTCTCTCTCTCTGAATCATGTCCAGTCTCCTGTCTGTTTATCTGAGCGCTCTGATCCTGCTGCTGCCTGCGGGTGAGTCCTCACACTGTGTGTGTGTGTGTGTGTGTGTGTGTGTGTGTGTGTGAGTGTGTGTGTGTGACACATCTTGTTCTTGTGGTCTGTGTGTGAGTATTGCAGCTGTTTAACTTCCTGTTCACTCGCTCTGTATGTGTATGTATGTATGTATGTATGTGTGTGTGTGTATGTATGTGTGTGTGTGTGTGTGTGTGTGTGTGTGTGTGTGTGTGTGTGTGGTGAATTTATTTTACAGCTTAACTGCAACATAACTGTATACCCCCCCCCCCAAAGTAACTAGTAACTATAGTAACTAGTAACTAAAGCTGTCAGATGAATGTAGCAGAGTAACTAAAGTAACTAAAGTAATGTTCATAAAACAGATTATTATTTTTATTATTTTTTCTAAGTATACCTCGAGTCTCCCTTTGTCTGTGTGTGTGTGCGTGCGTGTGTTTGTGTGTCTGCGTGTGTGTGTTTGTGTGTCTGTGTGTGTTTGTGTGTCTGCGTGTGTGTGTTTGTGTGTCTGCGTGTGTGTGTTTGTGTGTCTGCGTGTGTGTGTGTCTGTGTGTTTGTGTGTCTGCATGTGTGTGTGTGTTTGTGTGTCTGCGTGTGTGTGTTTGTGTGTCTGCGTGTGTGTGTTTGTGTGTCTGCGTGTGTGTGAGTGTGTGTGTGTGTGTTTGTGTGTGTCTGCGTGTGTGTGTGTTTGTGTGTCTGCGTGTGTGTGTGTCTGTGTGTTTGTGTGTCTGCATGTGTGTGTGTGTTTGTGTGTGTCTGCGTGTGTGTGTTTGTGTGTCTGCGTGTGTGAGTGTGTGTGTTTGTGTGTGTCTGCGTGTGTGTGTGTTTGTGTGTCTGCGTGTGTGTGTGTTTGTGTGTCTGCGTGTGTGTGTGTTTGTGTGTCTGCGTGTGTGTGTGTCTGCGTGTGTGTGTGTGTTTGTGTGTCTGTGTGTCTGCGTGTGTGTGTGTCTGCGTGTGTGTGTGTGTGTGTGTGTGTTTGTGTGTGTCTGAGTGTGTGTGTCTGCGTGTGTGTGTGTTTGTGTGTGTCTGCGTGTGTGTGTGTTTGTGTGTGTCTGAGTGTGTGTGTGTTTGTGTGTGTCTGCGTGTGTGTGTGTTTGTGTGTGTCTGAGTGTGTGTGTGTCTGCGTGTGTGTGTGTTTGTGTGTGTCTGCGTGTGTGTGTGTGTTTGTGTGTGTCTGAGTGTGTGTGTGTGTGTGTGTAGTTATGTGTCATTGGGCATTTTTAGCGTCTATATTGAAACCCTGGAGCTTTCTGTCTTTACCAACATCAGTTTCTTCCCAAAAGCCAAAACCACTCTGAACTCACACACACACACTGCCTGCACCCCCCCCCCCCCCCCCCCCGACCCCCGACCCCCCCCCCCGCCCCCGGACTTTCTTGTCCCTCCTACTGTGCAATACTGATATTTAATACCTAAATATACACTGGAATTCTGTGCAATATGTAATACTCAGGACTTGTGATACCTATAACTATATTATTTGCATCATGTGTTTATATCTCTTACTATTTTTTATATGTATATAGTTACTCTCAGGACTGTGCACCACATCGTTTATTTATTTCTGCACTACTTATATTTTTTATTCTTATATTTTGTGTTGACACTGGAAAGGTTTGGCTTGAATCTCGTTGCACAGGTACTGCATAATGAAAATAAAGGCTTTTTATTTATATAGTAATATATATATATATATATATATATATATATATATATATATATGGGCTGTGTGTATTTCTCTGAGGAGTGAGAGTTTTGATGTGTTCACAGTATTTATTTAACACCTTAATCTAATTTGTATTAAAATAACACACATGATGGTATCTGGATATGAACAGCTGGGTTCATGAAGTTTCTCTGAGAATCAGCGAGTGTGTGTGTGTGAGAGTGTGTGTGTGTGTGTGTGTGTGTGTCACCTGGTTCTCATTTCCTCCTGCAGCACTGGGATGACTCTGATTGACAGGCTGTTAGCGATGACACACTTCCTGTTTCTGAACAATTAATAACCTGCCCCCTCAGTTCCCATCAGCCCCGTGTGTGTGCGTCTGTGTGTGTGTGTGTGTGTGTGTGTGTGTGTGTGTGTGTGTGTGTGTGTGTGTGTGTGTGTGTGTGTGTGTGTGTGTGTGTGTGTGTGTAATTTGGGTGAACTGAGCCTTTAATCCTTGTAATGTTAAAGAGCTTGATGCTAACACGTAGCACGCATGTTAGCGCTCTGATTAACGACAAGAGATTATCAGACTAACCTCATTCTGTGTGTGTATGTGTGTGTGTGTGTGTGTGTGTGTTACCAGTTACTTGTGGGGACCCCGTGCTGATTTGTGGGGCAGTCGTTAATGTTGTGGCCTCATTTTAGATAAATATCTAAAATCTATCCGTCTCTTTTCTGTGTTACAAGTTTTCTTTTTAAATATGAACGCGATGCATTTTCTAACTTTCGGTAAATTTTGGAGAAATCTCCAGAAACAAACAGAGAAAGTGTGAAAGACGACGTGTTGGGAAGATAAATACAACAACATGTATGAGTCAGGATGCATGAAGAGAAACGTAAAGCTTTTCAATCTATTTACATATATTATTTACATATAGTTTATATATATATATATATATATATATATATATATATATATATATGTAGGGAGTTCTGAGAAAACGTGGCCTTAGGCTGAATCCCATTTCTCCATCTTACCCCTTGGCCCTTGGCCCTTGAAACCACCAAGGGGTTAGGGGTAGGGGTGAAAACATCCCCCTATGAAATGGGACACCACTTGGTTACATCACCATACAGTATTGATCACAAACTTCCAAGATGCAATACATATGTATACACATGTATCATGTATACATACATATACACCATGCATACACATGTATCATGTATACATACATATACACCATGTATACACATGTATCATGTATACATACATATACACCCTGTATACACGGTGTGTTGTATATCTGTTTTAGTTATTACCGTTTTGAACGTCATTGATGTTCAGAAAAACATTTTGTTAACAAAAATCTGTCTTTATTGCCGACAAATTAAACATAACAGGCAAAAACATGACATAAAATTATGTTACAGAACCATTATCAACTATTAAAACCATAACTAACATGTCACACACATAAAAAGGCACTCGAATGTGTAAAACTAAAAAAATACACACAAGACCACAAACAAACACATTAACTACAGCTGTTCTGATATCCAGACCAGTCTGATGCCTGTTGGCCCTCGGTCTATCCCCCTACCCCTCGGTCTACCCCCTACCCCTCGGTGTGTACCCCCCCCCCGGTCTCCCCCCTACCCCTCGGTCTACCCCCTACCCCTCGGTCTACCCCCTACCCCTCGGTGTACCCCTTACCCCTCGGTCTCACCCCTACCCCTCGGTCTGTCCCCTACCCCTCGGTCTAGCCCATACCCCTCGGTCTATCCCCTACCCCTCGGTCTATCCCCTACCCCTCGGTCTCACCCCAACCCCTCGGTCCCCCCCCTACCCCTCGGTGTATCCCCTACCCCTCGGTGTACCCCCCTACCCCTCGGTCTCACCCCCCACCCCTCGGTCTCCCCCTACCCCTCGGTCTGTCCCCTACCCCTCGGTCTGTCCCCACCCCTCGGTCTCACCCCTACCCCTCGGTGTGTCCCCCCCCCCTCGGTCTACCCCCCCTGTTGTGTACCCCTCGGTCTATCCCCCCCCCTCGGTGTGTCCCCTACCCCTCGGTCTCACCCCTACCCCTCGGGTCTGTCCCCTACCCCGGTCTAGCCCCTACCCCTCGGTCTAGCCCCTACCCCTCGGTGTACCCCCCCACCCCTCGGTGTACCCCCCCACCCCTCGGTCTGTCCCCACCCCTCGGTCTGTCCCCTACCCCTCGGTCTGTCCCCTACCCCTCGGTCTCACCCCTACCCCTCGGTCTGTCCCCTACCCCTCGGTCTGTCCCCTACCCCTCGGTCTCACCCCTACCCCTCGGTGTCCCCCCTACCCCTCGGTCTCCCCCCCTACCCCCTCGGTGTATCCCCCTACCCCTCGGTGTACCCCCTACCCCTCGGTGTACCCCCTACCCCTCGGTCTCACCCCCTACCCCTCGGTCTGTCCCCTACCCCTCGGTCTGTCCCCTACCCCTCGGTCTCACCCCTACCCCTCGGTCTATCCCCTACCCCTCGGTCTCACCCCTACCCCTCGGTCTGTCCCCTACCCCTCGGTCTAGCCCATACCCCTCGGTCTATCCCCTACCCCTCGGTGTACCCCCTACCCCTCGGTGTACCCCCTACCCCTCGGTGTACCCCCTACCCCTCGGTCTCACCCCTACCCCTCGGTCTATCCCCTACCCCTCGGTCTACCCCCTACCCCTCGGTCTGTCCCCTACCCCTCGGTCTCACCCCTACCCCTCGGTCTATCCCCTACCCCTCGGTGTACCCCCTACCCCTCGGTCTACCCCCTACCCCTCGGTCTCACCCCCCCCACCCCTCGGTGTACCCCCCCCCTCGGTCTCCCCCTACCCCTAGGTCCCCCTACCCCTCGGTCTCACCCCTACCCCTCGGTGTATCCCCTACCCCTCGGTCTATCCAATAGGTATTGGGACAGCACTAGGTCCCGCGTGAACGCGCAAAACCAAGGGGAAGGTGTAAGGGGAAGATAGAGAAATGAGATTCAGCCTTAGCCTAAACATGTGAACAAGCACACCTTACAGGCTCCTCCCCCCCCCCACAGCGGAGACCGCCGTGAACGCGCAGGCTAGTAAGCAGGGCCACCGATCCTTTCCACACAATACAGGGGATTTATTCTGAGGAGGGTTTAGCTGTTGTGTGCTGTGCTTTTAAAACTTTAGGTAAAAAAATTGCTTATTTAAAATATTTCTATTAAGTTTTGTAAATATTTTTCAATAAAAAGGGTTTAAAATAATTTTTTATGTAATCGCTCATTAGTGAGAACAAAAGCAGCACTTTACACAGAACATTACTGAATTACCTTTTGGATCAATTTAAAACACTAAACTTTCAGTAGGAATGATGAATCACTGAGGAAGCTCACTAAGCCAAGGAATAACATCTTAGAAATATGTCTTAGGTTTTATTTTGCATATGGGTAAAATAAATCAGCTTGTTTTGCTAAGTACTCACAAGGAAATACTGAACATCTTGATTTGGACTGAAGACGATTCCTTCACGTGCCTCTGTGTCTGGGCCATGTCTGACCTGTTGAAGGAGCATAAAGAATGTGTGTCAGACATTTGATTTACAATCCTGAGGGGGAAGACACAGGGACAGGGACAGCGCACAATTAAAGTAGTTTCACCATAGCTGCATTTAATTATGATCGACAAAAACACATTTAGGCTTACTAAATGTAGGTATCGAAACAATATTGCTTATACTGAGGGTGAAGGAGTTAGCTACAACATTCCTGCCGTGCTACAAGCTAACAAGCTAACTGTTAGACTTAGCTAGCAACAAGCTACAGAGTAAACAAGCTGAGACTAGCGCTTGCGCCATCACCAGCGATACTGTAACCATCGCTAGCTTAGTTGTGTAGCTAGTTATTAATAAATAAAACAAATCCAGCAGGGATACTTACAGGTTGAGCAGAAATGTGGCTGGCTCTGAATCCGTGTTGAATCCTTTCAGGAGGCGTAGCTCCCTCCACCTCTGAAAAGCCTCCGATGTCGACCCTCGTTTTTATTTCGGCTCGGTTTAATTCTTTCTTTTAGCTCGCTTTTCGTCATCGGTCTTCTTCTGTTTGCCCGTCTTTGCCAATTTCTCGAGTGACACCTGCTCAGAAAACAGTTTTCCTGAAAAGTAGTTTCTCCGTGATTAGCACAGCTGCAGCACACGGGCAATCTTGAGCTTGAACACGGTACGCGCTGTGCGGGGGGGGGGGGTTGTAAGCAGCGCGTACACGAGAGTGATTGACACTGCTAAGACCCTCCTCCTGGCTCTGATTGGCTGTTTCTGACCGGGAGCGGTGCATTTCTGCCAGTAGCAGTAGGAGCACAGGGAGGAGACACAGGAGCTGATTTTTTTCACAGATTATCTGTCTCATATTCTACTGTCTACATTTTACAAAAAGTTACCTACTGAAGCTTTAACAACATGTTAACAGTTTATTTATGTGTTTACATCCTTTTTATATTTTTTTCTCTCTATCGGTCGGACTCTAGTTTCCACCATTACGCGTCGAGGAACTCTGTCAGCACACGCCTGACTGTCCGTCCCTCGGCATCCTGGTCCTCCGTCTCCATGGAGACGCAGGGCGGCGGCTGGGGCGCCCCGGTCGTGCTGCAGCGCTGCGTTCAGGCTCGCCTCGGCCACCACCTCGCCCAGGCCTCGCAGTAGTTGTGCAGGACGGCAGGCGTGGATGACGGAGGGCAGGGCGCCCATGTTGATGTCCATGGCCCGCCGCAGGCGCCCCCAGCGCCCCTCAGGCGCCCCAGTGCCGTGCGCATCACGGTGCGCGCCCGCAGCGCCCGCTGAACCGCCGCTCTGCCGCCGTCTCCCCGCCCGCCGGGTACTCCTTCATCAGGTGGGGGCAGCGGGGAAGGCTGCGTCTCCTAGAGATAGACCGACGGGCCGCCGCCTCGCCCTCGGACACACAGGAGGAAAATACAAAAACTAAAAATCTAAGTAAGTTACATAACCGTCCTAAAAGTGTCAAAGGTCATAGAAAAACCCAAAAATGACTAAATAAGATACATAAACATCACAAAAGTGTCAAAAGTCTTAGAAAAACCCAAAAATTACAAAATAAAATACATAAACATCCCAAAAAGTGTCAAAAGTCAAAAAATTACAAAATAAGTTACATACAAAATGAGAGTAGTCAAAATTTGTCTAAAATCAGTTTTTAGACCCTAATATCATATATTTTTTAAAGAAGTTGTTAAAAAAACGACAGAAAGTGACAAAATAATATTAAAAAAACATCAAAATTGTCAAACTAGAAAAAAAAAAAAGCAAAAAAAGGCCCAGATGTTACCGGATGGACCCATATGATCCATATGGACCCAGATGTTACCCATATGATCCATGGACCCAGATGGACCCATATGATACATATGGACCCAGATGAACCCATATGATCCATATGGACCCAGATAAAACCATATGATCCATATGGACCCAGATAAAACCATATGATCCATATGGACCCAGATGTTACCGGATGGACCCAGAAGATCCCATGTGGACCCAGATGTTGCGTACCTGCAGCAGCTCTTTAGGGCAGGGGGGATGGTCCCGTCCCCTCAGATCTGAACTGAGTCTGGACTCTGTGAAGACGCTGGCGTCCGGGCGCCCCGCGGGCGGCCACTTCACCACCACGTCCAGGAAGCAGGACCTGTAGTCGCAGAGAGCGTGCACGTTGAGGGAGTGCTCCCCCGCGGCGTTGATGTAGTCCGAGGACCGCCGCGCCGGCGCCTTCACCGCCACGTGGGTGCAGTCCAGGACCCCGAGGCACTGGGGCAGCCCGTGGGCTCGGCTGAACCCCCGCACCAGGTCCTTCACTTCCTGCTCGCTGCTCGGAGTCCGGATGTAGTCCGGGCCCAAGACCCCTCGGTCTCACCCCTACCCCTCGGTCTATCCCCTACCCCTCGGTCTATCCCCTACCCCTCGGTCTCACCCCTACCCCTCGGTCTATCCCCTACCCCTCGGTCTCACCCCTACCCCTCGGTCTATCCCCTACCCCTCGGTCTATCCCCTACCCCTCGGTCTATCCCCTACCCCTCGGTGTACCCCCTACCCCTCGGTCTCACCCCTACCCCTCGGTGTATCCCCTACCCCTCGGTCTACCCCCTACCCCTCGGTGTGTCCCCTACCCCTCGGTCTCACCCTCGGTCTCACCCCTACCCCTCGGCTATCCCCTACCCCTCGGTCTCACCCCCCCTACCCCTCGGTCTCACCCTCGGTCTCACCCCTACCCCTAGGTCTATCCCCTCGGTCTATCCCCTACCCCTCGGTCTCACCCCTACCCCTCGGTGTATCCAATAGGTATTGGGACAGCACTAGGTCCCGTGTGAACGCCAAAACCAAGGGGAAGGGGTAAGATAGATAGTAATGAGATTCAGCCTTAGCCTAAACATGTGAACAAGCACACCTTACAGGCTCCTCCTCCCCCCCCACAGCGGAGACCGCCGTGAACGCCAAGAGGCTAGTAAGCAGGGCCACCGATCCTTTCCACACAATACAGGGATTTATTCTGAGGAGGGTTTAGCTGTTGTGTGCTGTGCTTTTAAAACTTTAGGTAAAAAAAATTGCTTATTTAAAATATTTCTATTAAGTTTTGTAAATATTTTTCAATAAAAAAGGGTTTAAAATAATTTTTTTATGTAATCGCTCATTTGTGAGAACAAAAGCAGCACTTTACCCAGTACATTACTGAATTACCTTTTGGATCAATTTAAAACACTAAACTTTCAGTAGGAATGATGAATCACTGAGGAAGCTCACTAAGCCAAGGAATAACAACATCTTAGAAATATCTTAGGTTTTATTTTGCATATGGGTAAAATAAATCAGCTTGTTTTGCTAAGTACTCACAAGGAAATACTGAACATCTTGATTTGGACTGAAGACGATTCCTTCACGTGCCTCTGTGTCTGGGCCATGTCTGACCTGTTGAGGAGCATAAAGAATGTGTGTCAGACATTTGATTTACAATCCTGAGGGGGAAGACACAGGGGCAGGGACAGCGCACAATTAAAGTAGTTTCACCATAGCTGCATTTAATTATGATCGACAAAAACACATTTAGGCTTACTAAATGTAGGTATCGAAACAATATTGCTTATACTGAGGGTGAACGAGTTAGCTACAACATTCCTGCCGTGCTACAAGCTAACAAGCTAACTGTTAGACTTAGCTAGCAACAAGCTACAGAGTAAAATGAGATTTGCGCTATCACCAGCGATACTGTAACCATCGCTAGCTTAGTTGTGTAGCTAGTTATTAATAAATAAAACAAATCCAGCAGGGATACTTACAGGTTGAGCAGAAATGTGGCTAGCTCTGAATCCGTGTTGAATCCTTTCAGGAGGCGTAGCTCCCTCCACCTCTGAAAAGCCTCCGATGTCGACCCTCGTTTTATTTCGGCTCGGTTTAATTCTTTCTTTTAGCTCGCTTTTCGTCATCGGTCTTCTTCTGTTTGCCCGTCTTTGCCAATTTCTCGAGTGACACCTGCTCAGAAAACAGTTTTCCTGAAAAGTAGTTTCTCCGTGATTAGCACAGCTGCAGCACACGGGCAATCTTGAGCTTGAACACGGTACGCGCTGTGCGGGGGGGAGGGTTGTAAGCAGCGCATACCCAGAGTGATTGACACTGCTAAGACCCTCCTCCTGGCTCTGATTGGCTGTTTCTGACCGGGAGCGGTGCATTTCTGCCAGTAGCAGTAGGAGCACAGGGAGGAGACACAGGAGCTGATTTTTTCACAGATTATCTGTCTCATATTCTACTGTCTACATTTTTACAAAAGTTACCTACTGAAGCTTTAACAACATGTTAACAGGTTATTTATGTGTTTACATCCTTTTTTATATTTTTCTCTATCGGTTCGGACTCTAGTTTCCACCATTACAAAGGAACTCTGTCAGCACACGCCTGACTGTCCGTCCTCGGCATCCTGGTCCTCCGTCTCCATGGAGACGCAGGGCGGCGGCTGGGCGTCCCGGTCGTGCTGCAGCGCTGCGTTCAGGCTCAGGCCCTCGGCCACCGCCAAGGCCGCAGTAGTTGTGCAGGACGGCAGGCGTGGATGACGGAGGGCAGGGCGCCATGTTGATGTCCATGGCCCGCCGCAGGGCGCCCAGCCGCGCCCCTCAGGCGCCCCAGCCCCGGCGCATCACGGTAAACGCGCCCCGCACAGCGCCCGGCTGAACCGCCGCTCTGCCGCCGTCTCCCCGCCCGCCCGGGTACTCCTTCATCAGGTGGGGGCGCAGCGGGAAGGCTGCGTCCTAGAGATAGACCGGGACGGCCGCCTCGCCCTGCGGACACACAGGAGGAAAATACAAAAACTAAAAATCTAAGTAAGTTACATAACCGTCCTAAAAAGTGTCAAAGGTCATAGAAAAACCCAAAAATGACTAAATAAGATACATAAACATCACAAAAAGTGTCAAAAGTCTTAGAAAAACCCAAAAAATTACAAAATAAAATACATAAACATCCCAAAAAGTGTCAAAAGTCAAAAAATTACAAAATAAGTTACATACAAAATGAGAGTAGTCAAAATTTGTCTAAAATCAGTTTTTAGACCCTAATATCATATATTTTTAAAGAAGTTGTTAAAAAAACGACAGAAAGTGACAAAAAATAATATTAAAAAACATCAAAATTGTCAAACTAGAAAAAAAAGCAAAAAAAGGCCCAGATGTTACCGGATGGACCCATATGATCCATATGGACCCAGATGTTACCGGCTGGACCCAGATGGACCCATATGATACATATGGACCCAGATGAACCCATATGATCCATATGGACCCAGATAAAACCATATGATCCATATGGACCCAGATAAAACCATATGATCCATATGGACCCAGATGTTACCGGATGGACCCAGAAGATCCCATGTGGACCCAGATGTTGACCTGCAGCAGCTCTTTTAGGGCAGGGGGGATGGTCCGTCCCTCAGATCTGAACTGAGTCTGGACTCTGTGAAGACGCTGGCGTCGGGCGCCCGCCGGCCACTTCACCACCACGTCCAGGAAGCAGGACCTGTAGTCGCAGAGAGCGTGCACGTTGAGGGAGTGCTCCCCCCGGCGTTGATGTAGTCGAGGGCCGCCCGGCGCCTTCACCGCCACGTGGGTGCAGTCCAGGACCCGAGGCACTGGGGCAGCCCGTGGGCTCGGCTGAACCCCGCACCAGGTCCTTCACTTCCTGCTCGCTGCTCGAGTCCGGATGTAGTCGGGCCCAAGACCCCTCGGTCTCACCCCTACCCCTCGGTCTATCCCCTACCCTCGGTCTATCCCCCCCCCTCGGTCTCACCCCTACCCCTCGGTCTATCCCCCACCCCTCGGTCTCACCCCTACCCTCGGTCTATCCCCCACCCCTCGGTCTATCCCCTACCCCTCGGTCTATCCCCTACCCCTCGGTCTCACCCCCCCCTACCCCTCGGTCTCACCCCTACCCCTCGGTGTATCCCCTACCCCTCGGTCTCACCCCCTACCCCGTGTCTCAGTCCCCCTACCCCTCGGTCTCACCCTCGGTCTCACCCCTACCCCTCGGTCTATCCCCTACCCCTCGGTCTCACCCCTACCCCTCGGTCTCACCCTCGGTCTCACCCCTACCCCTAGGTCTATCCCCTCGGTCTATCCCCTACCCCTCGGTCTCACCCCTACCCCTCGGTGTCTATCCAATAGGTATTGGGACAGCACTAGGTCCCGTGTGAACGCGCAAAACCAAGGGGAAGGGGTAAGATAGATAGTAATGAGATTCAGCCTTAGCCTAAACATGTGAACAAGCACACCTTACAGGCTCCCCTCCCCCCCACAGCGGAGACCGCCGTGAACGCGCAGGCTAGTAAGCAGGGCCACCGATCCTTTCCACACAATACAGGGGATTTATTCTGAGGAGGGTTTAGCTGTTGTGTGCTGTGCTTTTAAAACTTTAGGTAAAAAAATTGCTTATTTAAAATATTTCTATTAAGTTTTGTAAATATTTTTCAATAAAAAGGGTTTAAAATAATTTTTTATGTAATCGCTCATTTGTGAGAACAAAAGCAGCACTTTACCCAGTACATTACTGAATTACCTTTTGGATCAATTTAAAACACTAAACTTTCAGTAGGAATGATGAATCACTGAGGAAGCTCACTAAGCCAAGGAATAACAACATCTTAGAAATATCTTAGGTTTTATTTTGCATATGGGTAAAATAAATCAGCTTGTTTTGCTAAGTACTCACAAGGAAATACTGAACATCTTGATTTGGACTGAAGACGATTCCTTCACGTGCCTCTGTGTCTGGGCCATGTCTGACCTGTTGGAGGAGCATAAAGAATGTGTGTCAGACATTTGATTTCCAATCCTGAGGGGGAAGACACAGGGACAGGGACAGCGCACAATTAAAGTAGTTTCACCATAGCTGCATTTAATTATGATCGACAAAAACACATTTAGGCTTACTAAATGTAGGTATCGAAACAATATTGCTTATACTGAGGGTGAAGGAGTTAGCTACAACATTCCTGCCGCCGTTAGCTACAAGCTAACAAGCTAACTGTTAGACTTAGCTAGCAACAAGCTACAGAGTAAAATGAGATTTGCGCCATCACCAGCGATACTGTAACCATCGCTAGCTTAGTTGTGTAGCTAGTTATTAATAAATAAAACAAATCCAGCAGGGATACTTACAGGTTGAGCAGAAATGTGGCTGGCTCTGAATCCGTGTTGAATCCTTTCAGGAGGCGTAGCTCCCTCCACCTCTGAAAAGCCTCCGATGTCGACCCTCGTTTTTATTTCGGCTCAGTTTAATTCTTTCAGCTCGGTTTTCGTCATCGGTCTTCTTCTGTTTGCCCGTCTTTGCCAATTTCTGAGCAGGTGTCACCTGCTCAGAAAACAGTTTTCCTGAAAAGTTGTTTCTCCGTGATTAGCACAGCTGCAGCACACGGGCAATCTTGAGCTTGAACACGGTACGCGCTGTGCGGGGGGGGAGGGTTGTAAGCAGCGCGTACACGAGAGTGATTGACACTGCTAAGACCCTCCTCCTGGCTTTGATTGGCTGTTTCTGACCGGGAGCGGTGCATTTCTGCCAGTAGCAGTAGGAGCACAGGGAGGAGACACAGGAGCTGATTTTTTCACAGATTATCTGTCTCATATTCTACTGTCTACATTTTTACAAAAGTTACCTACTGAAGCTTTAACAACATGTTAACAGTTTATTTATGTGTTTACATCCTTTTTTATATTTTTCTCTATCGGTCGGACTCTAGTTTCCACCATTACGCGTCGAGGAACTCTGTCAGCACACGTCTGACTGTCCGTCCCTCGGCATCCTGGTCCTCCGTCTCCATGGAGACGCAGGGCGGCGGCTGGGCGTCCCGGTCGTGCTGCAGCGCTGCGTTCAGGCTCGCCTCGGCCACCGCCTCGCCGCGCGCCTCGCAGTAGTTGTGCAGGACGAAGCAGGCGTGGATGACGGAGGGCAGGGCGTCCATGTTGATGTCCATGGCCCGCCGCAGGGCGCCCCAGCGCGCCCTCAGGCGCCCCAGCGCCGTGCGCATCACGGTGCGCGCCCCGCACAGCGCCCGGCTGAACCGCCGCTCTGCCGCCGTCTCCCCGCCCGCCGGGTACTCCTTCATCAGGTGGGGGCGCAGCGGGAAGGCTGCGTCTCCTAGGAGATAGACCGGGACGGCCGCCTCGCCCTGCGGACACACAGGAGGAAAATACAAAAACTAAAAATCTAAATAAGTTACATAACCGTCCTAAAAAGTGTCAAAGGTCATAGAAAAACCCAAAAATGACTAAATAAGATACATAAACATCACAAAAAGTGTCAAAAGTCTTAGAAAAACCCAAAAAATTACAAAATAAAATACATAAACATCCCAAAAAGTGTCAAAAGTCAAAAAATTACAAAATAAGTTACATACAAAATGAGAGTAGTCAAAATTTGTCTAAAATCAGTTTTTAGACCCTAATATCATATATTTTTTAAAGAAGTTGTTAAAAAAACGACAGAAAGTGACAAAAATAATATTAAAAAACATCAAAATTGTCAAACTAGAAAAAAAAGCAAAAAAAGGCCCAGATGTTACCGGATGGACCCATATGATCCATATGGACCCAGATGTTATCCATATGGACCCAGATGGACCCATATGATACATATGGACCCAGATGAACCCATATGATCCATATGGACCCAGATAAAACCATATGATCCATATGGACCCAGATAAAACCATATGATCCATATGGACCCAGATGTTACCGGATGGACCCAGAAGATCCCATGTGGACCCAGATGTTGCGTACCTGCAGCAGCTCTTTAGGGCAGGGGGGGATGGTCCCGTCCCTCAGATCTGAACTGAGTCTGGACTCTGTGAAGACGCGGGCGTCGGGCGCCCCGCCGGGCCACTTCACCACCACGTCCAGGAAGCAGGACCTGTAGTCGCAGAGAGCGTGCACGTTGAGGGAGTGCTCCCCCACGGCGTTGATGTAGTCCGAGGACCGCCGCGCCGGCGCCTTCACCGCCACGTGGGTGCAGTCCAGGACCCCGAGGCACTGGGGCAGCCCGTGGGCTCGGCTGAACCCCCGCACCAGGTCCTTCACTTCCTGCTCGCTGCTCGGAGTCCGGATGTAGTCCGGGCCCAAGACCACGGAGACGGCCCTGCACACCTGGGGGGGGGGGGGGGGTGCGTTACCATACCGACAGAGATCTAGAATTTACTGATGTATACAGTCGTTTGGAGAAGTCACGGTGTTGTGTCTGTGTGTGTTTTTAGTGTGTGTATGCGTGCGTGTGTGCATGTTTGTGCGTGTGTTTTCTGTGTGCGTGCGTGTGTGTGTGCATTTCTCTTAATGAAGACACTGTATTACCCCAGTACTCGAGTATAGTACCTGTCTTCGTTACCTGTCTGATGAAGACCGAGACCGAGGACCTGGACAGGCCGAATGCGTCCGCGGTCTTCCGGAGTCTGCCCACGTCACTCAGGTAAAATAGCGTGCACGCAACTTTTGTCAAAACATCCACGGGCGCGCGCATCGCTGTTGTCTCTCCCTGCACGTGCGGCCGCAGCCTGTCGCTGAGCTGGACCAGGGCCTCTCGGGACATGCGGAAGTTGTCCCTCCAGTCCTCCGGAGCCGCGGCTCCGCTGGTGAAGTTGTCCCACCAGGCGCTGCTCCTGCCCGGCCTCACCCAGAAGCGGCGCTCCGCTGCGGGCCGCCGGTTCCTCCGCCGCCCGGCCCGGAGCCGCCGGGCCCGGAGCCCGGAGCTGAGGCACAGAGCCCGGATGATATCCCTCCGCCGGCGCAGGTAGGCGGCCGCGGCGGAGCAGAAGTCCGAGTTCATCTCAGCTACAGCGGCCAACATCTGGAGCAGGCTCCGCAGCGCCTGGTCCTCCATGCTCGACTAATAAGAGACACAGAGTGCAGATGTGAGTCGCGCATGCGCAGATGTCAACGGTTTACGGCGTCACGTGTCATACCCGATGAGAGCCGAGTCACACCGACTCTGGCCGAGTGCAGATGCGAGTTGCGCATGCTCAGAAGGAAACCATTTACGACATAACTGTCACACTGAAATTTGTGAAATGTGTGTGTGTGTGTGTGTGTGTCTGTCTGCATGTGTGTGTGTGTGTGTGTGTGTGTGTGTGTGTGTGTGTGTGCAGCTTTCAGTCTGAGTATAATAACAGAGGAACCCTGTGTTCTAAATCACACATATATATATATATATATATATACACATACACATATGTTTGCCCCCCCCCCCAAACCCCAAACAACACTGGAAAAAAAACAAAAGCGGCAACATTTTTTGGAAAAAGCAACTAAACGTCCTGCCAGGGGGCACCGGGGGTTTACCTCCGGCAGGATCTCTGCAACATGAACCCAGTTCTTCCTCAATTCTGTGTGTGTGTGTCTGTGTGTGTGTGTGTGTGTGTGTGTGTGTGTGTGTGTGTGTGTGTGTGTGTGTATGTGTGTGTATCTGTGTGTGTGTGTGTGTGTGTGTGTGTGTGTGTGTGTGTGTGTGTGTGTGTGTGTGTGTGTGTGTGTGTGTGTGTGTGTGTGTGTGTGTGTGTGTGTGTGTATGTGTGTGTGTGTGTGTGTATGTGTGTGTGTGTGTGTGTATGTGTCTGTGTGTGTATATGTGTGTGTGTGTATGAGGCGAGTTCAGATCCTTTATGAACATCCAACGATTCAACGACGGTTCCAGATGTTTCCAGATGTCACAGGAGACGTATTAATAATAACTACAAGCAGTAAATCACTTTTACGTATTTATTTATATTTATATTTATATTTTATTTATATTTATATTTTATTTTTATTATATTTATATTATATTTGTATTTATATTTTATTTTTATTTATATTTTGTTTTTATTATATTTATTTTTATTTATATTTTATTTATATTTTATTTTATTTTATTTATATTTTATTTATATTTTATTTATATTATAATTGAGACAATATTAACATGTTGAGTACCATAAATATCAGCTGTTTCTCTTCTTCTCTGTTTATTCATCTTCCATCTCTTTATCTGTGTATGTGTGTGTGTGTGTGTGTGACTGTGTGTGTGTGTGTGTGTGTGTGTGATGCTAACCAGATGCTAGCATGCTAACAGCTGTGTTGTGCTCCAGTGTGTCAGTACTACGACCTGACGCCGACTCCAGACTACGACGACTACAACGCCACCTTCGACTACAGCTTCTACAGTAAGACACACACACACACACACACACACACACACACACACACACAGATACACACACACACACACACACATACAGATACACACACACACACACACAATGTCAATGTCATATTTATTTGTATAGCACATTTCCAAGGCCGAGGCCTACCAAAGTACTTCACAGTAAAAACAGATACAATAGAAGACACAGTAAATAACAAATACTAAGAAAATAGAATACAACATTCATCAGTGCGGCTCCCCTGAGCCAAACGCTATTTCAAATAAATAAGTCTTCAGCAATGATTTAAAAGTGGACAAGCTTCTAGCAGTCCGCACAGCTACAGGCAATGAGTTCCACCTCTGGATCTTAGTTTCGACCTAGGAACCTCTAGGACCATCAGACTGGCTGAACAGAGGTCTCTGGAGGGCCTATGCAGCCTGACAAGGTCCGTAAGGTACTCTGGACCTAGGAACCTCTAGGACCATCAGACTGGCTGAACGGAGGTCTCTAGAGGGCCTATGCAGCCTGACAAGGTCCGTAAGGTACTCTGGGGCAAGCCCATTGATACATTTAAAAGCAAATAAAATGACCTTAAAATCAATCCGATATTTTACCGGAAGCCAGTGAAGCGATGAGAGCACTGGAGTAATGTGCTCCCGCTTCTTCCTGCCACTTAGAAGACGAGCTGCTGCATTCTGTACAAGCTGCAGACGATAAAGCTCAGACTTCCCAATGCCTGTATACAAGGAATTACAGTAATCCAGGCGAGAAGTAATGAAAACATGAATGACTTCTTCTAGGTCAGCCTGTGTCAGATACGGTTTGACTTTAGCTATCAGTCTAAGCTGAAAAAAGCTAGCCTTAACCACAGCACTGACCTGCTTATCTAGTTTAAAAGCACTATCAACAATCACTCCAAGATTCCTGGCATGGGATCTTAAGTGAGGTGCTAGTTGGCCAAGGGAACTGGTAAGAACCTGAACCAACTCTGGACGCCCAAACAAGACAACCTCCGTTTTGTTCTCATTAAGTTTTAAAAAGTTTAGATCCATCCAAGTCTTAATATCGCTCATGCAGTTTATCACGGCCTGCAAAGATTCTTTAGCTGGAACCTTTAGCGGTAGATACACCTGCACATCATCAGCGAAGCAGTGGAAGGAGATGTCATGTTTCCTGAAAATAGAACCCAATGGTAGCATATACAGGGAGAATAACAGTGGACCCAAAATTGACCCCTGCGGTACCCCACAGGTCAGAGGGGCCACTGAAGATGAAAACTGTCCCATTTGTACTGAAATGGATCTGTCTGTTAAATACGACTCAAACCACTTAAGAACAGTGCCTTTTAAGCCAACACAGTGCTCTAAACGCCACAGAAGAATTTTATGATCAACTGTGTCAAAGGCTGCAGTCAAATCAAGCAGAATTAAAATGGCACAATTACCAGCATCAAGATGTACGAACAGATCATTAAAGACTTTTAATAGAGTAGTCTCCGTACTGTGACGAGACCTAAAACCTGACTGAAACTGTTCACAAACATCAACTGTTTTCAGAAATTCTTGGATCTGAATTAACACAGATCTTTCTAAAACCTTTGAAATAAAAGGGAGCTTAGAAATGGGTCTAAAATTAGACAAATCCATAGGGTCTAAGTTCTTCTTCTTCAGAAGAGGCTGAACTATGGCATGTTTAAAGGAAGATGGAACACAGCCAGAACTAAGACACAAATTAATAGATTTCAAAATAAAAGTCTCCACTGAACAGAATACCTCCTTAAACAGAGATGATGGAATACTATCTGTTTGACAGTTAGCAGGGCGTAGATGTGCAACTATCTCATTCAGTTCAGTAAGGGTGACCGGTTCAAAGCTGTCAAAGACAGCTGTGCTTGCTATAGGAGCTGAAGGGACCTGAGCTGACCGAGAGAGTGGGATTCTAATAGCAGAGATCTTATCGTAAAAAACTGCAGAAAAGCCTCACACAAGCTAGAAGAAGGCTCCATACAGACAGCATCACCAGGGTTCACCAGCGAATCAAATACATTAAAAAGAACCTGAGGCTTATGAGCATTTTTTGACACAAGTGAGGAGAAATAATCAGTTTTTGCAGTTTTTACAGCCTACTGATAATTAATAAGACTGTCCTGAAGGAGCTCCCTAGAAGAAGAAGATTGTCCTTTTTCCATTTTCTCTCCGCCTGTCTACATGTGCGCCTGAGTGTACGAGTGGACTCATTCAGCCAGGGCTCCTTCTGTGGCTTTGTGCGCTTTAAAGTCATGGGTGCAATCGAATCTAAAACCTTAGTACTGAGAGAATCAAACATTGCTATGCATTCATCCACACTGCGGTCGTTAAGATCATCCAGAGAATATAAAAAAGAGTCTTAAACATAGCACAAAACAACTGTGGAGTTCCAGAATTAAAAACACAAAAACGGCGCAGAGGAGCTGCGAGAGAGAGGGAGCAGGCACGGAGATGGAAAATAAAACAGGTAAATGGTCAGATAAACATGTGTGGCCGATCTCAGTTATCTGTATGTCCAGCCCATATGACAGCACAAGATCCAAAATATGACCCTTTTCATGCGTGGAACACACACACACAGACACACACACAGACACGCACACACACAGACACACACACAGACACACACACACACACACAGACACAGACACAGAGACTAACTAATACCTGTGATGTATCGTCTAGGTAACGCCAGCAGCGAGGACCTGGACAGGTTCAGCGAGCGTTTCATCGACCCCAAAGACGAGGACCAGCAGGAGGACACGGGGGGGCAGCTGGAGGGACAGGAAGTGACTGTTACCATGGCAACTACCCAACTGACCACAGAGCGAGACTGGGTGGAAAGTCGTAACTCTGCATCACTTCCTGTTTCTCCGGTGAGACGCAAAACGGCTAGGGAATGTCTGTGTGTGTGTCTGTGTGTGTGTGTGTGTGAACCAGGTTTGACTGTGTGTTTGTGTGGGACCAAAAACTGGGAATACAGTATATTATGTGGTTCTGCAGGAAATGGGGACAAAATGCTGGTCCCCATAACCTGAACCTGTTTGAGGAATAAGACCTGGTTTTAGGATCACACAGAATTAGGTTTGATGGTTAGGGTTAGAGACAACCTAAATGCATTATGACAATGACTGGTCCCACACACACACACACACACGGTGAGACAACAAAACTGGGTGATTCTGCAGGAAATGAAGACACACTTCAGGTGAGACAACAACACCCAAACACACAAACACACACACACCAGGTGAGACAACAACACCCACACACACCCACACACAGGTGAGACAACAAAACACACACACACACACAGACACACACACACACACACACAGCAGGTGAGACTACAACAAACACACACACACACATTTATCTCTATATTACCTTTCACAGTAGAACATTAATTCATATAATGAATAAGGAAATTATCATTTAAATGAATTAAATGATGCAACCCGACCCAAAAACCATGGCGACGGTTGCCGTGGTGCGTCAGGGCCTTTTAAACCCCCCCGCAGAGTTAATAGCTCAGTTTGTGGAACAATAGACTCTCCTGATAAAGTGAATGTCATGAAATAATTAGAGATAAATGAGCGCTGAAAGGTTGGAGCCGGCCGGGAGAGCGAGGCGTTCCTGGTTCAGATGAATCGCTGCGTGACATTTAATAATAATCACGTCTCCGATAAACAGCTGTTCTGCTGACAGTGATCTCACCGCCGTCCACAACCAGCTCGGGCCTCATGTACAACGGCAATAGAGCGTGTTTTTAAACCCCCACTGTGACATGCTATACTCAGTTTGTGACACAATAGACTGTCCTATAAA
This sequence comes from Etheostoma perlongum, assembly GCA_026937815.1. Lineage (NCBI taxonomy): Eukaryota > Metazoa > Chordata > Actinopteri > Perciformes > Percidae > Etheostoma > Etheostoma perlongum. The sequence goes on from CM049384.1 coordinate 848,949, forward strand.
CAATGTCATGCTATACTACACTGTGACATGCTAAATGACACTGTGAAATACTTGTGACATGCTATACTACACTACTGTGACATGCTATACTACACTGACATGCTATACTACACTGTGACATGCTATACTACACTGTGACATTTATACTACTACTGTATACTACACTGTGACATGCTATACTACACTGTGACATGCTATACTACACTGACATGCTATACTACACTGTGACATGCTATACTACACTGTGACATGCTATACTACACTGTGACATGCTATACTACACTGTGACATGCTATACTACACTGTGACAACGGCAATACACTACTGTGACATGATACATGCTATACTACACTATGACATGCTATACTACACTGTGACATGCTATACTACACTGTGACATGCTATACTACTACACTGTGACATGCTATACTACACTGTGACATGCTATACTACTACACTACTGTGACATGCTATACTACACTGTGACATGCTATACTACACTGTGACATGCTATACTACACTGTGACATGCTATACTACACTGTGACATGCTATACTACACTGTGACATGCTATACTACACACTGTGACATGCTATACTACACTGTGACATGCTATACTACACTGTGACATGCTATACTACACTGTGACATGCTATACTACACTGTGACATACTATACTACACTGTGACATACTATACTACACTGTGACATACTATACTACACTGTGACATACTATACTACACTGTGACATACTATACTACACTGTGACATACTATACTACACTGTGACATGCTATACTACACTGTGACATGCTATACTACACTGTGACATACTATACTACACTGTGACATACTATACTATACTGTGACTTTTTCCCCCTGAAAAAGTCACAGTATAGTATGTGGGTAAAAAATATCACAGTATAGTATGTCAAAAAAAAGGTTATAGTATAGTATGTCATAAAAAGTCATAGTATATTAGGTTGAAAAAGTCATAGTATAGTATTTCGAAAAAAGTCAAAGTATAGTAGTATAGTATGTCAAAAAAGTCATAGTATACTATAATTTTTATGACTTTTTGACATATTATACTATTTTTTTTTAAAGAATACTTATCAGAGTTTCATACGTCTGTTTTCTTGCAGCTGACGATCGGTTGGATCCTGCAGAGTCCAGCGTGGGTAGCATGATCTGGGGGGGGTCGCCTCCTGTGACCTCTGACCTCTGAGGAGACGAGCCCCGGTTCCCTCAGCGTGGGCTTCCAGGCGGACCAGCTCAGCCAATCACAGAGCGTTCACAGTTCCCTGCACTGAGTCCCAGACTCTTCTTATTAATATCAAAATGCATCACGTTAGTCACCTTTCACCATTTATTCAAATCTTCTCTACATGGTGAGATCATCTTATATGGAAGTTCATTAACATTCATATTAATTCATTAATATGAAGTCAAAACTATAAAATCTGACTTCAGCCAAGTTGACCAAGTCGAGACTCAAAATTACTCAAAATAAAATATACATTATTATTATAGTATAAGAAAAGGAATTCACAGAGAAAGCAAAATTAAATTTTTTTTAAACATTTTTTTATATAGAGTACACATTTGAATTAAAATCATTTATTATTAATATGTTGGAAATTCTCCCACTCCGAATACTTTTTATCCAGATGTACAAGTATTACTGCAGTACTGTTTTATTGTTAATGAACTTCCACATTTGTTTCATCAGAAAGAAAGAACTTTATTTATAATGTTGAACTTCTTGTTGACGTGTACTTTAAAGAAAATATGTATACAGAATCATATTAGAAACTTGATTTAATATTAATAATAATTCACTATGTACTTCATCTCTGGTCACATCCACTTCTCTACAGCAGCACTTTGTAACGAAGCACTTCTCAGTTTATTTTGGTATTTCCTGTTATAGATTGGCTCTGAGAGGACATGGAAGCATTGTGTGCCTTCAAATTAAAAGCCTGAATGCTGCATTATGAAAACATTTCAAACTGTAATTTGATAATTGATGATTCTTCTGCAGAGAAAATAATATGAATGAAGTACTTTCCTGAGCAGATTGTTTTTAAAATGTGACAAAAAGGAAGAAAAGAATCCGATTCATTAAAACACACCAACGTGTAATACAACGTGTAATACAACGTGTAATACAACGTGTAATACAACGTGTAATACAACGTGTAATACAACGTGTAATACAACGTGTAATACAACGTGTAATACAACGTGGAATACAACGTGTAATACAACGTGTAATACAACGTGGAATACAACGTGTAATACAACGTGTAATACAACGTGTAATACAACGTGGAATACAACGTGTAATACAACGTGTAATACAACGTGGAATACAACGTGTAATACAACGTGGAATACAACGTGTAATACAACGTGTAATACGTGTAATACAACGTGTAATACAACGTGTAATACAACGTGGAATACAACGTGTAATACAACGTGTAATACAACGTGTAATACAACGTGTAATACAACGTGTAATACAACGTGGAATACAACGTGTAATACAACGTGGAATACAACGTGGAATACAACGTGGAATACAACGTGTAATACAACGTAATACAACGTGTAATACAACGTGTAATACAACGTGGAATACAACGTGGAATACAACGTGTAATACAACGTGTAATACAACGTGGAATACAACGTGGAATACAACGTGGAATACAACGTGGAATACAACGTGGAATACAACGTGTAATAAACGTAATACAACGTGTAATACAACGTGGAATACAACGTGTAATACAACGTGTAATACAACGTGTAATACAACGTGTAATACAACGTGTAATACAACGTGTAATACAACGTGGAATACAACGTGTACAACGTGTAATACAACGTAATACGTGTAATACAACGTGTAATACAACGTGTAATACAACAGAATTAAAGAACTTCCAGAAATTATTTCTGTTTTTCAATAAAATGTAATTACCGTCTTCTTGTTAATCATTCAACCCACATACATGTACTCACTATACTATACTACGAAGTGTTTCTACATACTATACTATGACTTTTTTTGACATATTATACTGTGACTTTTTCAACATATTAAACTATGACGTTTTTTCGACATTATACTATGACTTTTTTTCACCATGCTATGACTTTTTTTTAACATATTATACCATGATTTTTTTCAAAATACTATACTATGTATTTGATCGACATACTATACTAGGACTTTTTTCAACATATTATACTAGGACTTTTTTTCCCACTTACTATACTATGACATTGTCGACATACTATACTACAGTATGTCTTTTTTTGACATACTATACTTTGACTTTTTTGAAATACTATGACTTTTTCGACATACTTTACTATGACTTTTTCAAAATATTATACTACGACTTTTTCGAAATACTATACTATGACTTTTTTTCGACATATTATACTAGGACGATTTTGACATAATACTATGAGTATTTGTTACTTTTGTCAAAATATTATATCATGACTTTTTCACATATTTCTTCTCTTCCGTTATCTAAGTGAAGCGATTGTTAGACAATGTATGTAAGAATATTATGAAGTTAACTCTGCGATCGGGTATAAACTCACAGTAGAGGATAGAATACAAATATATCACAAACAGAGTGTTTAATAACAGCAAATCTACTGCATTTCACATGAAAAACATTCCTGCTGCAGTCTGGCGGGAAGTGGAAGGATTAGACCAGGGGTCTTCAA